>CALNHX010004884.1:0-117961 GCA_940337035.1 Agriotes lineatus | reverse complement strand
TAAGTAAGAGTAACCGAAATAGAAAATGCAATAATTACTTTGTTAGTTAGGCAACAAGTAGCTACTGTACCTACTTGTTGGTCAGCTACAAAAACAATTATTGCATTTTCTTATTTGGTTACTCTTATGGCAAATAGTACGTGAACTTTTCCCAACTCACAGAATTGCTATGTTCGATACAATTTTAGGCAACCTGTATATAACAGCAATGAGATAGCATGAATGAAAATCAGAATTCAATGCTTGAATGAACATACAAATAAATATTTGAGTCGACTTGATGCTCATTTTAATTATGGCATGTCAACTAAATATGCCTACTAAAATAACTTTTTTGTGCGGTTACTTCTTTCTTACTCAAGTATTATGCGCTTTTGTTCATGCTGCCTCATTGCTGTTATACATAATTATGGTCCAATCGTTATACAACATTGTTTACATAATTTTGTGATTTTCTTTGCCTTATTAAGGTAGTTTTTTAATATGTTTATAAGTACGTAATTATTATTAATGTTAATAAATATAAGGATTATTGTTTCAAGTTAACGTTAAGTTCAGTTAAAAAAAAATGCTCTTTGATTATTTCCATAAACTTCGGCAGCTAATGTTTTTTCCCGATAATCGATTAATTTACCTAGGTGAATGCTTATTCAATGTTACATTTAAATAGTTATTTTATATAAAATATTCCAGTGCATTTATATGTAGTATATTTATTAAAATAATATTATTATTTGTATAAGAGTTAGCTTAGCTTTCTAAATATTACAAATTTGATAAATGTCCAGTTTTTAGGTATTTACCCGAGGCAGGGGTAAATACCCTGGTAAATACCCATTTAAAAATACCCTACCCACTGGGTATTTACCCGATCCACATCACTACGCACCTGGACGATAGCTACCAGCTCTAGAAAATGCAGTGTTGTTTTTTACTCTTGATTTCTAAAATTGTATGTTACCTATGAAATGATGTTTAGTACCGTCAACGCTACACCTACTCATACACACCGTTATTACAAAAAAGGTGATTCTTTTAAAAAACACAGCGTGGTTGATCATTGTTTTTTAGAAATCAATTACTAAACTTGGGTCTAATTTCAAACGGTCTCTTTACCGGAGAAATAGTTAAAGCCCGCTGCTCATACCGCAAGTATTGTGTTGTGTTATACTGAGTTAGTGTCAGTGTTGTTTCTTGTTTGTTAGTGACTTTTGAAAAATGGAACCACTTCTTACAGAAATTTATCGATAAAAAGAATTCTTAACGGCGAACGATAACTTTGTTTTTCCCTACAGCACTATTCATATTAATGCTAATAACAACGTACAAAAAAATACGCATGGAGTAACCTGTAACAGTTCCGAAACTGTCAAATGGTTGGTTTACTTCATTTATTCCATTCTTGGCGAACAAGTATATAGTCTATTTTTTTGCTTTATGATTCAGAGCAGGCTTTGCATTTATATTATTTTAGCAGTGTACAACAGTTTAGTTACAAATTATACCTAACGTCAAAATCAAGGTCGCCAGAATCGTCATGTTGACACTTCGATAAAGCAGTATTAATAGTACAACCAAAGAGGCTATAAAACGCCGTTCTACTAATACAAAAGATACCTATTAATGGTAATTTAAGTAAAACAGCCATCATTGGAAGAGTTGGTCAAATCTTTGATGAAAGTATTAATAATTAAACAGATATACCTAACATTTCTAACAACTTTTTATAATGCTAGATTTCAAATGCAACTGTGTTTAATATTCTAAACGAAGCAAAATCGCAACTCCAGCAATAACCGAATGAAGATATGAATAAAGAAAAGGAATTTCTAACTTGGGGAAATATAGTTTAGGGAAGATAATTTAGGATTTTTTTACTTTAGATAATTTATTGCGATGTGCAAGAGAGGAACTAAATTATACTGAGAGTCGTTCAAAATTATACTGGACATAAAAAATATGAGATATAAATACAAAATTGTGAATGGAAGAAAATTGTTGTGTGAGAAGAGTCATGTAATTTCGGCGGTTTGCTTTTTTAAAGATATATTTACAATTTTGAAATTAGTGAAAAATGTGTGTTCATGTTTTTGGAGGAAACTTGGATATTTTGCAATGGAACCAGTGTGCTTAGATGGACCCACACCACAGACTTGAAAAGTAATCCATCTAAAGTTAAGGCGGAGGGAAAGAGCATACAGGATGCACATCAAGTTTTTTTTTTTCCAGGAAATGACTTACTGTTGGACTCTAACAATAATAACAGCAACTGTCATAAGTGTATGAACGGTGACATTTTTAGACAATGTTGAAAAACTTAATCCCTACTTTTTTCCAAATTAGATGAAAAATGTGTGGTAATTATGGATAATGCACCATATAATTCGGTTCTTATCGTAAACCATCCAATTTCTTGTCCAATAAATGACAAATACAGAAATGGTTAATTAAACGTGACGACAATTTAATGAAAAACTAACAAAGCGACAATTATGGAATTTAATTTTACCTTTACATAATGCCAAAGAGCAATACTTAATTCACAATATTTTAAAACAACATGGACATGAAGTTCTTAGAATACCTCCATACCACTGTCAATACAATTCAATTGAATTGGCATGGAGTTTATGTAAGAACTATTATAATAAGGACATAAATTCTCAGCCTTCCCCAAAGACATGATTGCTAATTTATGGATTAAATCTCTATCATTGTGTATAGCAAATATATGGAAAAAAAATTGAACACTGAACTACAAATACAAAGCGACTGGGCAGAGGACAATGTTAAATTGGTGTGGATGATACCTCCTGTTATTATTAGGTTGGAAGAATCTAATACAGAATCGAAAGACGAGATGTATTCCTCTTCTAAATTAGATTCTGGATGATTATCCATCTCAATTCTGGTAAATTATATCTCTGAAAATGGTTCTACCAGAGTATTTTGTATTATCTCTTTATTTTGAAATGCCTGTTATATGTAATAACTTCTACAACACAGATCTGCAACAAAAATCAGCAGCAAATTGTTAATATTATATTTTTACATCAGTACAGATATGAGATCGATGTCTAGAAATTTTATGACGTTTCTGTACAGTTAGATAATAATCATGTTTAAATAAACATACGTAAAATAAAGTAATACCTTATTTAATGTCAATGGTTCAGTAATTTTAGCTCTTATTAAGTATAATAGTGCTTATAAGTTAACACATTTGGGGCCGGTTGCAGAAAGCTATGTTAAGTCTGGTGTTAGCTAACATCGCGTCAAAGTGAACAAAAACGAATCAAATCTCAAATGCTTATGGTAACGAATACATTAGTAAACAAAATTTAATGCGATTTTGTTCAATTTGACGCGATGATAGCTAACACCAGACTTAACATTGCTTTCTGCAACCGGCCCTGACAGTTGTAATGGTTTTTGACATAACTAGTGTTTTTACTTCCTTTTACAATAAAGGAAGTATTGGATTCACCCCAAAAATTCGAAATTGAGTTTTCAACAGATCTTCACGTTTTTGAGTCCCCTGAACCCAAAAAACATTTTTTTTTCATTGGTCTGTCTGTGTGTCTGTGAACAAAATATCTCAAAAACGAAAAGAGGTAGGTATGGCGTTGAAACTTCATATATACGTTTTGTGTACTATGTAGATGCCACAGCAAGCTTTTTAAGAAAATCGCATAACCGGAAGTAGGTGTTTACTCTTGTGATTTTTCAGTTTTTTTCGATTTTTTCAAAAACCGCTCTAACTATTTTTTTCCAACTTCACATTTTTATTACACTTTTAATGTGTATTGATGTGAGATAGGTGATTTTCCAGTTGAATACTTCTAAAATGGGTTTATTTTGTTCTTTTTTCTATTTTTTTTATTAACTCCTATTTTAAATAAATCACCCAGTATGTTATTATATTTTTGAATTCAGCTTAAAATTATAGAGAAAATTTGTCTCTTCACCTAACGCTCTATTTTGTACCGTTTTTGTAGAATTTGTAATTTTTGAAAATTTTTGACAAATGCTTAAAAATGAAATCACTGTAAAAGGAAGTTGTGTGCGTATATCACACCAGATTTTTACTTCCTTTTTCAATAAAGAAACTATTGGATTAACCCCAAAAATTCGAAATTGAGTTTTCAACAGATCTTCACGTTTTAGAGTTCTCTGAATCCAAAAAACATATTTTTTTTCATTGGGATGTCTGTCTGTCTGTGTGTGTGTCTGTGAACAGAATATCTCAAAAACAAAAACAAAAACTAATATAAGCTATAGAAAAATTTATTCTATTTTTACTTCCTTTTACAATAAATGAAGTATTGGATTCACCCCAAAAATTCGAAATTGATTTTTCAACAGATCTTCACGTTTTAGAGTCCCCTGAACTCAAGAAACGTATTTTTGTTCATTGGCCTGTCTGTCAGTGTGTCTCTGTGTGTGTCTGTCTGTCTGTCTGAACAGAATATCTCAAAAACCAAAAGAGGTATGGCGTTGAAACTTCATATACATATAAGTTTTGTGTACTATGTAGATGAGACACCAAGCTTTTGAAGAAAATCGCATAACCGGAAGTAGGTCTTTACTCTTGTGATTATTCAGTTTTTTTCGATTTTTTCAAAAACGGCTCTAACGATTTTTTTTAAACTTTACATTTTTATTACATTTTTAATGTGTATTGATGTGAGATAGGTGATTTTCCAGTTGAATACTTCTAAAGTGGGTTTCTTTTGTTTTGTTTTTTCTGTTTTTTTATTAACTCCTATTTTAAATAAAACACCCGGTATATTATTACATTTTCGAATTCACCTTAGAATTTTAGAGAAAATTTGTCTCTTCAACTAACGCTCTATTTTGTACCGTTTTTGTAGAATTTGTAATTTTTGAAAATTTTTGACAGATTTTTAAAAATTAAAAATGAAATTTTGGCTAATTATAAGATCACTGTAAAAGGAAGTTGTGTGAGTGTATCACACCAGATTTTTACTTCCTTTTTCAATAAAGGAACTATTGGATTCACCCCAAAAATTCGAAATTGAGTTTTCAACAGATCTTCACGTTTTTGAGTCCCCTGAACCCAAAAAACATTTTTTTTTCATTGGTCTGTCTGTGTGTCTGTGAACAAAATATCTCAAAAACGAAAAGAGGTAGGTATGGCGTTGAAACTTCATATATACGTTTTGTGTACTATGTAGATGCCACAGCAAGCTTTTTAAGAAAATCGCATAACCGGAAGTAGGTGTTTACTCTTGTGATTTTTCAGTTTTTTTCGATTTTTTCAAAAACCGCTCTAACTATTTTTTTCAAACTTCACATTTTTATTACACTTTTAATGTGTATTGATGTGAGATAGGTGATTTTCCAGTTGAATACTTCTAAAATGGGTTTATTTTGTTCTTTTTTCTATTTTTTTTATTAACTCCTATTTTAAATAAATCACCCAGTAGGTTATTATATTTTTGAATTCAGCTTAAAATTATAGAGAAAATTTGTCTCTTCACCTAACGCTCTATTTTGTACCGTTTTTGTAGAATTTGTAATTTTTGAAAATTTTTGACAAATGCTTAAAAATGAAATCACTGTAAAAGGAAGTTGTGTGCGTGTATCACACCAGATTTTTACTTCCTTTTTCAATAAAGAAACTATTGGATTAACCCCAAAAATTCGAAATTGAGTTTTCAACAGATCTTCACGTTTTAGAGTTCTCTGAATCCAAAAAACATATTTTTTTTCATTGGGATGTCTGTCTGTCTGTGTGTGTGTCTGTGAACAGAATATCTCAAAAACAAAAACAAAAACTAATATAAGCTATAGAAAAATTTATTCTATTTTTACTTCCTTTTACAATAAATGAAGTATTGGATTCACCCCAAAAATTCGAAATTGATTTTTCAACAGATCTTCACGTTTTAGAGTCCCCTGAACTCAAGAAACGTATTTTTGTTCATTGGCCTGTCTGTCAGTGTGTCTCTGTGTGTGTCTGTCTGTCTGTCTGAACAGAATATCTCAAAAACCAAAAGAGGTATGGCGTTGAAACTTCATATACATATAAGTTTTGTGTACTATGTAGATGAGACAGCAAGCTTTTGAAGAAAATCGCATAACCGGAAGTAGGTCTTTACTCTTGTGATTATTCAGTTTTTTTCGATTTTTACTTCCTTTTACTGTAAAGGAAGTATTGGATTCACCCCAAAAATTCGAAATTGAGTTTTCAACGGATCTTCACGTTTTAGAGTCCCCTGATCCCAAAAAACATATTTTTTTTCATTGGTCTGTGTGTGTGTCTGTGTGTGTGTGTGTCTGTGAACAGAATATCTCAAAAACGAAAAGAGGTATGGCGTTGAAACTTCATATATAAGTTTTGTGTACTATGTAGATGAGACAGCAAGCTTTTGAAGAAAATCGCATAACCGGAAGTAGGTGTTTACTCTTGTGATTTTTCAGTTTTTTTCGATTTTTTCAAAAACGGCTCTAACGATTTTTTTTAAACTTTACATTTTTCTTACATTTTTAATGTGTATTGATGTGAGATAGGTGATTTTCCAGTTGAATACTTCTAAAGTGGGTTTCTTTTGTTTTTTTTTCTATTTTTTTTATTAACTCCTATTTTAAATAAAACACCCGGTATATTATTACATTTTTGAATTCACCTTAAAATTCTAGAGAAAATTTGTCTCTTCAACTAACACTCGATTTTGTACCGTTTTTGTAGAATTTGTAATTTTTGAAAATTTTTAACAAATGGTTAAAAATTAAAAATGCAATTTTTGACTAATTGTAAGATCACTGTAAAAGGAAGTTGTGTGAGTGTATCACACCAGATTTTTTCAAAAACGGCTCTAACGATTTTTTTTAAACTTTACATTTTTATTACATTTTTAATGTGTATTGATGTGAGATAGGTGATTTTCCAGTTGAATACTTCTAAAGTGGGTTTCTTTTGTTTTGTTTTTTCTGTTTTTTTATTAACTCCTATTTTAAATAAAACACCCGGTATATTATTACATTTTCGAATTCACCTTAGAATTTTAGAGAAAATTTGTCTCTTCAACTAACGCTCTATTTTGTACCGTTTTTGTAGAATTTGTAATTTTTGAAAATTTTTGACAGATTTTTAAAAATTAAAAATGAAATTTTGGCTAATTATAAGATCACTGTAAAAGGAAGTTGTGTGAGTGTATCACACCAGATTTTTACTTCCTTTTTCAATAAAGGAACTATTGGATTCACCCCAAAAATTCGAAATTGAGTTTTCAACAGATCTTCACGTTTTTGAGTCCCCTGAACCCAAAAAACATTTTTTTTTCATTGGTCTGTCTGTGTGTCTGTCTGTGAACAAAATATCTCAAAAACGAAAAGAGGTAGGTATGGCGTTGAAACTTCATATATACGTTTTGTGTACTATGTAGATGCCACAGCAAGCTTTTTAAGAAAATCGCATAACCGGAAGTAGGTGTTTACTCTTGTGATTTTTCAGTTTTTTTCGATTTTTTCAAAAACCGCTCTAACTATTTTTTTCAAACTTCACATTTTTATTACACTTTTAATGTGTATTGATGTGAGATAGGTGATTTTCCAGTTGAATACTTCTAAAATGGGTTTATTTTGTTCTTTTTTCTATTTTTTTATTAACTCCTATTTTAAATAAATCACCCAGTATGTTATTACATTTTTGAATTCAGCTTAAAATTATAGAGAAAATTTGTCTCTTCACCTAACGCTCTATTTTGTACCGTTTTTGTAGAATTTGTAATTTTTGAAAATTTTTGACAAATGCTTAAAAATGAAATCACTGTAAAAGGAAGTTGTGTGCGTGTATCACACCAGATTTTTACTTCCTTTTTCAATAAAGAAACTATTGGATTAACCCCAAAAATTCGAAATTGAGTTTTCAACAGATCTTCACGTTTTAGAGTTCTCTGAATCCAAAAAACATATTTTTTTTCATTGGGATGTCTGTCTGTCTGTGTGTGTGTCTGTGAACAGAATATCTCAAAAACAAAAACAAAAACTAATATAAGCTATAGAAAAATTTATTCTATTTTTACTTCCTTTTACAATAAATGAAGTATTGGATTCACCCCAAAAATTCGAAATTGAGTTTTCAACAGATCTTCACGTTTTTGAGTCCCCTGAACCCAAAAAACATTTTTTTTTCATTGGTCTGTCTGTGTGTCTGTGAACAAAATATCTCAAAAACGAAAAGAGGTAGGTATGGCGTTGAAACTTCATATATACGTTTTGTGTACTATGTAGATGCCACAGCAAGCTTTTTAAGAAAATCGCATAACCGGAAGTAGGTGTTTACTCTTGTGATTTTTCAGTTTTTTTCGATTTTTTCAAAAACCGCTCTAACTATTTTTTTCAAACTTCACATTTTTATTACACTTTTAATGTGTATTGATGTGAGATAGGTGATTTTCCAGTTGAATACTTCTAAAATGGGTTTATTTTGTTCTTTTTTCTATTTTTTTTATTAACTCCTATTTTAAATAAATCACCCAGTATGTTATTACATTTTTGAATTCAGCTTAAAATTATAGAGAAAATTTGTCTCTTCACCTAACGCTCTATTTTGTACCGTTTTTGTAGAATTTGTAATTTTTGAAATTTTTTTACAAATGCTTAAAAATGAAATCACTGTAAAAGGAAGTTGTGTGCGTGTATCACACCAGATTTTTACTTCCTTTTTCAATAAAGAAACTATTGGATTAACCCCAAAAATTCGAAATTGAGTTTTCAACAGATCTTCACGTTTTAGAGTTCTCTGAATCCAAAAAACATATTTTTTTTCATTGGGATGTCTGTCTGTCTGTGTGTGTGTCTGAACAGAATATCTCAAAAACAAAAACAAAAACTAATATAAGCTATAGAAAAATTTATTCTATTTTTACTTCCTTTTACAATAAATGAAGTATTGGATTCACCCCAAAAATTCGAAATTGAGTTTTCAACAGATCTTCACGTTTTTGAGTCCCCTGAACCCAAAAAACATTTTTTTTCATTGGTCTGTCTGTGTGTCTGTCTGTGAACAAAATATCTCAAAAACGAAAAGAGGTAGGTATGGCGTTGAAACTTCATATATACGTTTTGTGTACTATGTAGATGCCACAGCAAGCTTTTTAAGAAAATCGCATAACCGGAAGTAGGTGTTTACTCTTGTGATTTTTCAGTTTTTTTCGATTTTTTCAAAAACCGCTCTAACTATTTTTTTCAAACTTCACATTTTTATTACACTTTTAATGTGTATTGATGTGAGATAGGTGATTTTCCAGTTGAATACTTCTAAAATGGGTTTATTTTGTTCTTTTTTCTATTTTATTTATTAACTCCTATTTTAAATAAATCACCCAGTATGTTATTACATTTTTGAATTCAGCTTAAAATTATAGAGAAAATTTGTCTCTTCACCTAACGCTCTATTTTGTACCGTTTTTGTAGAATTTGTAATTTTTGAAAATTTTTGACAAATGCTTAAAAATGAAATCACTGTAAAAGGAAGTTGTGTGCGTGTATCACACCAGATTTTTACTTCCTTTTTCAATAAAGAAACTATTGGATTAACCCCAAAAATTCGAAATTGAGTTTTCAACAGATCTTCACGTTTTAGAGTTCTCTGAATCCAAAAAACATATTTTTTTTCATTGGGATGTCTGTCTGTCTGTGTGTGTGTCTGTGAACAGAATATCTCAAAAACAAAAACAAAAACTAATATAAGCTATAGAAAAATTTATTCTATTTTTACTTCCTTTTACAATAAATGAAGTATTGGATTCACCCCAAAAATTCGAAATTGATTTTTCAACAGATCTTCACGTTTTAGAGTCCCCTGAACTCAAGAAACGTATTTTTGTTCATTGGCCTGTCTGTCAGTGTGTCTCTGTGTGTGTCTGTCTGTCTGTCTGAACAGAATATCTCAAAAACCAAAAGAGGTATGGCGTTGAAACTTCATATACATATAAGTTTTGTGTACTATGTAGATGAGACACCAAGCTTTTGAAGAAAATCGCATAACCGGAAGTAGGTCTTTACTCTTGTGATTATTCAGTTTTTTCGATTTTTTCAAAAACGGCTCTAACGATTTTTTTTAAACTTTACATTTTTATTACATTTTTAATGTGTATTGATGTGAGATAGGTGATTTTCCAGTTGAATACTTCTAAAGTGGGTTTCTTTTGTTTTGTTTTTTCTGTTTTTTTATTAACTCCTATTTTAAATAAAACACCCGGTATATTATTACATTTTCGAATTCACCTTAGAATTTTAGAGAAAATTTGTCTCTTCAACTAACGCTCTATTTTGTACCGTTTTTGTAGAATTTGTAATTTTTTTAATTTTTGACAGATTTTTAAAAATTAAAAATGAAATTTTGGCTAATTATAAGATCACTGTAAAAGGAAGTTGTGTGAGTGTATCACACCAGATTTTTACTTCCTTTTTCAATAAAGGAACTATTGGATTCACCCCAAAAATTCGAAATTGAGTTTTCAACAGATCTTCACGTTTTCGAGTCCCCTGAATCCAAAAAACATATTTTTTTTTCATTGGTCTGTCTGTCTGTCTGTGTGTGTGTCTGTGAACAGAATATCTCAAAAACAAAAACAAAAACTAATATAAGCTATAGAAAAATTTATTCTATTTTTACTTCCTTTTACAATAAATGGAGTATTGGATTCACCCCAAAAATTCGAAATTGAGTTTTCAACAGATCTTCACGTTTTAGAGCCCCCTGAACTCAAGAAACGTATTTTTGTTCATTGGTCTGTCTGTCAGTGTGTCTCTGTGTGTGTCTGTCTGTCTGTCTGAACAGAATATCTCAAAAACCAAAAGAGGTATGGCGTTGAAACTTCATATACATATATAAGTTTTGTGTACTATGTAGATGAGACAGCAAGCTCTTGAAGAAAATCGCATAACCGGAAGTAGGTTTTACTCTTGTGATTATTCAGTTTTTTCGATTTTTTCAAAAACGGCTCTAACGATTTTTTTTAAACTCTACATTTTTATTACATTTTTAATGTGTATTGATGTGAGATAGGTGATTTTCCAGTTGAATACTTCTAAAGTGGGTTTCTTTTGTTTTTTTTTCTATTTTTTATTAACTCCTATTTTAAATAATACACCCGGTATATTATTACATTTTCGAATTCACCTTAAAATTCTAGAGAAAATTTGTCTCTTCAACTAACGCTCTATTTTGTACCGTTTTTGTAGAATTTGTAATTTTCTAAATTTTTGACAAATTTTTAAAAATTAAAAATGAAATTTTTGGCTAATTATAAGATCACTGTAAAAGGAAGTTGTGTGAGTGTATCATACCAGATTTTTTTCTTTGTAACCAACTATCTACACTGTTACAGAAATGTAAATGCAAAGCCTGCTCTGAATCATAAAGCAAAAAAAACAACCTCTAGTTTTATTAACATTGTCAAATTTTTAGGAGCACAGTATAATGACCTACTTGGGCGTAAGTTGGGTTGCATAAGCTACAATTGTTAATTCATTTTTAAGTATACAGTACTGATAATAGTGTAGGATATTATAATTTATAATCCATAATAAGGACAAAATTGCACCTTGTATATACGGGTTTCCTATAGTTTCAACTACTGCTATGATGTCATCACTGGTAGGTCTACTGGTAGTTGCTGGGGTGTCTCGACTGTCTTCTCCACACTCGTTATTTTCTTGAGGATATTGTTTCAAACCATGTAGGCGCGCCTTGAGTTCCCCATTCTCCCTTTGCAAGCTTTCGTTTTGCATTTCAAAAGTTGCGATTTTCCTGGTGCAGTCTTTGAGTTGCTTCTGCATCTCGTCCATTTTCCCGCTGCACACGCCCAGGTAAGTTTTCGTCACGCTCTGTTCAGCCACAATTACCTTTAACTGGGCCATTAGCTGCGATAACGTGGGCTCTTCGTCCTTGTCAGCTTCCGAAACCGACTTGCGATTGCGTTTGGGGTCCGTTGTCGCCATGGTGAACACACTTCATACACAACAAATTGACAAGCACAATATAATACCTTTGACAAGTAACAAGTAAACAGAACAGAGACTTAGCACTTAGCTACGATAACTGAATTCGTTGCTTAACGTAAATATGAACTGTGCGCATGCACCGATTAAGTACCGCTTGCAACCTTGGCATGTTATCGTAGTATCGAGCGGAAACCAAAATAATACTTCAAATAGTTCAAATTGAATATTATGTTGTTATTTTATTTTCCTTTTTAATACAGTGCTGCCAATCTGCGGGTAATCACCCGAAATGCGGGTATTTTAGTCATTTGCTGGTAATTACGCGGGTATTGAATATTACCGGCAGCCAGTGTTGCCAGACGTTCACTGAAAGTGGCGGTAGAATCATCATTAAAAAAGCGGGAGATTTGAATTTAGGAACGGTAGAATATTGGGTTCAACAATACAAATAAAAATCATAAGTTGATTTTTAACATTTTCTTCTACAATGACAATAACATTAGACAGGTAGATGAATAAAATAAAATAAAAACCAATCAATTTGAATCTACATCAGAATCGAAAAGCGATTCCGACTTCTTGTACATGCTAGAATTATGGTGGCTTAACAATTATTTGGTCACATTCAAATCATAACAAGCATTCTTCCCTAAATAATTTTTGCTGTGTAAAAGTGCTACAAAACTATTCGTAGACAACCTATCGTTTTCATCAAGTTTACTTGTGAAAAGTTCTTTCTACATTTGCCGAAGAATGTGACAAACATAATACATTTAGAGCCAAACTGCTAAATTTGGATATTACGAATGTATCGTCTGCATATTATTTATTTTTAATATTTGTCCAAAATGTATCAATTGACTCGTCTTTATTGTAAACTACGTTTGAATTGCGGAATAGACGCCATTCTTTATCTAGTTATTGAATAGCAGAGGCATTTGCTATATTTGGAAAATATAACGCTAACAGCGTAATCGTTTCATATTCACCCTTTGATATTACTTCTGGATCTAACAAGCTTAAATTTGGGGCAATCGCGATATCGCAAAGGAATAATACAAAAGTGCAATGCTCGGAATTCTTAGGAAAACACTCATCAGATTAATCTAAATAATAGCCTCCGGGGAGCAATAAAAATGTTTCTGTGGCCATATTGGTAAATTCTAAAAGAATTTGCAAAGTTTGTACTTCATAAAATTAATTATAGTGTAGATATGATTGTACCATAATTGGTTTACGATGCTAGAAAAAACGGTAGATATTTAATACATAACGGTAGCGCGGTATTTGAGAAGCGAAAGCGGTAGATATACCGCTAAAACGGTATATCTGGCATCAGTGCCGGCAGCATTTAGGCATTCTTTTCCCTATTTCGGTACGCAGAAACAACACCGCGCTGTGATTGGTTAAAACGGTGACGGGACTCGACGCGAATATGGTTGCCAAACAGTTGCGTAATTTGCATCAGCGTAAGAAATGACTAAAATGCAGTATCGTAGACTACCTCTGCCTCATGCGCAGGAGCTATCATTTGAGGTTAGCTGTAGTTTAAGATGCAGTGGCGTAGCTACACTATGCCGGGCCTGGGTTCCGAATAAAATCCGGGCCTTTTTTACAAAGTTTACAAAACACTACAAATTGTATATATATTCAACATTAAATAAACAAAATGTAAAATGTAATGTTTTGTACAAAATATATATTTTATATGTAATAAATCAAGCTTTAAGCATATAAATATAACATAACAGACTCTAATGCTATTTGTAACTAACATTCTTTAAGCATATATTCAAAATAACAAAACATATAAGTAGCACACATACCGACATACGCACATACATTGAAAACTATTAAGTAATAGTACTTTATGTAACTAGTCCTCAAAGCAAGGCTTTAGGGGACGAGTCGTAATGTTTCCGGACGAGGCGGAGCGAAGCGCAGCCGAGTCCGTAATATGAAGATGAGTCCTCTAAAGCCATTTGAGGACGTGTTGCATACAACGTTTTTTTGTATTAGCTCTCCAAACATTATAATATGAAGTTTCAATTACCATTAACACGGCATTATATTAGGAGGCCGCCCGAAAATGTATTTTTCGCTCCCCAAACTGGTTACTTTGGAAACTGTCTAGGATCCTCAAAATGGCCATTTAGAGGCCTTGTAGGGCAACTAATGTTTGAGTCCGCTAAAATGTTGCCATGACGACTTTAAGTACAAGACCTCTAAATGGCCATTTTGAGGATCCTAGACAGTTTCCAAAGTAACCAGTTTGGGGAGCGAATACAAAAAAAACTTTTTTGCGAACTTTAGCACTTGCAAATTTTTGAATTAACTCCGTGACTTTTAATTTATTAGCGGTTTCATTTTCTATTGAAAGCATCGATAGCGATGATAGTCTGCTTTGGTTCATACTATTTCTTAAATATGTTTTTATTAACTTGAGTTTAGAAAAAGAGCGTTCCGCAGTGGCTACACTACAATTGTCAAAAATAGCAAACATGCATTTAAAATTTCTGAGTAACTACTACAAGAAGAAAAATTTTGAATTAATATAAAATTAGTTAAATCTGCAATTGAATGTATAGTACTTAAATCTTCACGAAAACATATCCGAAATTGTAATAGTTGAATGGAAAAATTCTCTGATATATCGTCACTATATTTTTGATACAATATGTTGCTCATTTCAAATAATTCGTCATCAGATGTATTTTGCAATGTTGCTGGCAATAACACTTGAAAGTTTTTATATACATCTTTAATACTACTTGATCTATTATTCAATTTATTTATGACTATATCTAAAGTTTTATTAAAAACATTAATTCTAAACACATCTTCATTGGTTTCAAATCTATAGTGGTTATAATATTCGTCGAAATACCGCTTCGGCCTTGATATGCTTTTATTTTCAAATTCGGTTTTAACACCCCATTTCTTTGCTAAATCAACTGCTTTAACTTTTATCTAATTAAACTGATGTCTCATTGTTTTGACATTTTCAAACGCATCATCAAATAATTTTGTTGCTTTTTCAATATTTTGTTCTTTATTTTGTAATGATTTAGATACAGTGTCAATTGTAAGCAATAACTTTGATTGTATTACAATAAAAAAACAGTCTCAAATTTCTCTAATTTACTTTTTAAAGATTTGGCTTCAGTAATTTCAGTTGAAGTTTCTGATGTTAATATTAATTTAGATAGAGCTTTAAGTATATCCGTATATTTAAAACGCAAAGCTAACAACGCATCATGTCTGGAAGACCAAAGTGTTAATTTTTTTAGTGTAATGCGGCAAGGATTATCACTTATAGCCAAAAGTAAAGCCCACCTTTTAATGCTATGGCCAAAAAAACACATAAATTTGTTCCACTAAATCATAAAAGTTGAGAACCAAGTTTAAATTGTGTGCCGCACAATGCACATATGGAGCGTTAGAAGCTTTTTGCAAGATTTTTGCTTGAACTCCATTATAAATGCCACTCATATTGGCAGCTCCATCATAGCTTTGCCCACGAAGTTGTTTGATTGAAAGGCCATTGCTGCTTATTGCATCAATTATTTGGTTAGTTAGAACTGCTGCGGTTTGGTCAACAACAGCAATAAATCCCAAAAATTGATACTCTAACAGGTATAGAATTTTCGTAAATGATTAAAACGTAGCGAACCACTTGACTTAACTGATCAATTTTCGAAATGTCCTGCGTTGTATCAGTTATAATAGAAAAAAAGGGTGCTGATTTTACTCGTTCTATAATTTGAAGCTTAGTAGCATTGCCTAGCATATCTATTATTTCATTTTGTATATCAGGACTTAGATATGTAATAGAATTTTACTTTCTAATAGTTCTTTCAAAACAGGATCATAATTAGAAATTAATTTAATTAGAGAAAGAAACAGACCAAGATGTTGACTTGAATCAATGTTTTCATCATGCCCTCTAACAGGCATGTTACAGGTAACTAACATTAAAGAAACTTTAATTATATGTTCTAGAATTTTTGACCAAAATGAAATTTTCCTTCGGAGTAGTGCTTCTTGTTTATAGTCAATTGTTTTATTTAAGCGCCATTTATCAAATAATGCACAACACGTGTTATGTCCAGGATCTTCCTCGTGTCTGGCAATTGTGCGCTGCAAATGGATCCAATCGTTAAAGCCGGTAATTAAAGAATGATTTTTTTTTAAAATAACCAACAGAGTTGACAATAACAATAATTTAAACGTTGGGAGTAACTAAGCCACAGTCTTCGAGTGTTTAGTCCTGATTTTGTTGTTTTTGTATAATAAAAATCGGAGAAGCTTCTGGAATTTGCATCGCGTGGATAAGGTCCAGGTGACTGACAAGGTCCGTTATCAATTAGAAATCGCTTTTGCGTAAGTGTTAATTCCGAAGGAAAGTTACCTTTATCAGTCACATACAATTGACCATCATCCGTTTTATTTTCTTCGACATCTACGAAAATTATATCCAATTTGAGAATTTAGAATGAATTTTTATAAAATGCTTATCTTAGAGTTTAATTCAGCTGAAATTGACGGCTGAGGTTCAGATTTAGTTTGAGGATTAGTAAAATCTTCACTATTTGCCTCGTCTAAACTTGTGCTCTCTAAAAATTGAATACTTGAATAACTTAATTCTATATAAATGAAATGACTTACTGCTTGAGCTCGAAGATTCATCTGGTTGTTTTTTTAAATATCTGATCAATTTTTATAAGTTTTTTTATTTTCTCTTGTTTTTCCGTTCTGTCTTTCCGTTTTATAGCACCTGATTTATGGCTATATTATTTGTGTTCATTTCTAAATTGAATTAAAAAATAATACTAATGAAATACTACCTTTCGGTGTAGAGGCTGGTGCTTTATGTGCTTGCATCTGACGGTACAATGCTCAACTTGCCCCGGATTCGGGATACAAAGTTGGAGCGCGCCTTTTGTGCTTGCACAGCAACCATTGTATGAGGTGTGTGTGTGTGTGTGTTATGTTGACCTTGTTACTCTATCTCTTATTAGGTCTGTGGTTATCGATTATACATACATACATACTATTGAAAAACAGACACGATCCGTACTAAGCACAATTTTTTCCAAACTGAATCAGGAAGTTAAAACTACTAAATATTTCGACAACAGCTAAACGTGCTTATTACCTCTTTTTCTGAGTAATTCCCCGAATTATTGGGCCTATACTTTATAGGCTTTCATGAAACGTGCTTAATTATCAAAATATACGGCCTTCCACATCAACGCTCACGGTATCACATTTTGAAACGACTACAAATATAATTATAACATTACAAAGCTATGCTCAAAATGGATTTTTTCATTCTTAATCATGGAATCCCCTCAGAATAAAGAATAAATGGTGATTATTTTTATAAAACTTATAAGAAACGCGGGCCCCAAAACGCGCTGGCCCTGGTTCCGCGGAACCCCGGTAGCCGCGCCACTGTTAAGATGTGTGTGTACTTAGTACTCACCGAGTCACCGTTTAGAGTGTTTAGACCAATCACAGCACGCTATAGCTTCTGGGTGCCGAAATAGGGTGACGAATGTCAAAATGCTTACCAGTAATTTCGGGTATTATGAAGATGAAGCTACTGTTTACTTTATTTCTTCAAGAATACAAACGTAAAAAACAAAATTAAATAGGAAAATATCAATAGCTTTCTCTCGAGCTTTCTACCCCATTTTATTATAAAATGAACTCATTGAAAAAAATTAATAACCTTAGCGCTTTTTAGTTTTTTACGTTCGTTTAGGGGCAAAATAAAAAAAAGTCAAGATTTTAAGAAGACACCTATGTGCCAAAAACGAATGTTCTAATTCAATAAACATAGGAGATACAACGGGTTCAATAATTTACCCCCGTTGCACCTTTAAGGGTTGATTCGGGAAAAATGCTTAATTACGTTTCTAGATATTTGTATGGGCAACCTTTGTAAGTAGGGTGACCACTTTTCAATTTATTCCGGGTGATTATAAATGCTCTTCCATCAAGTTGCCTTTGAAACATTATTTGTTGTATGAATAATAATAATATGTTGTAAGTCTATGTCAAATTCGAGGTTAGCAGGTTAGGTTTTGCGTCAGTTTTGACACAGACTCACGCAAAACCTAACCTGTTAACATCGTGGCACTGTAAGTTTAGGTATGTCAAAGTAATTCGTTGAATGGCCACTCCATGACCTCCATTTTAATAAGCAAAGAAGGAGTGAATGATGTTGAAGGTTGTGTTGAATTTAAACCCACCCCCGAAATAATTAAGAGTAATATATGGAAAGGAAAAAATCTATTACGATAAATAAAGTATTGGATTCACCCCAAAAATTCTAAATTGAGTTTTCAACAGATCTTCACGTTTTAGAGTCCCCTGAACCCAAAACACATGTTTTTGTTCATTGGTCTGTGTGTGTGGCTGTGTGTCAGCGTGTTTGTCTGTGCGTCTGTGAACAGAATATCTCAAAAACGAAAAGAGGTATGACATTGAAAATATATAAATTTTGTGTACTATAATAATAATAATAATAATAAATATCTTTATTATATTATTAGCTGCGAGAACGTGGGTCCTTCGTCCTTGTCAGCTTCTGAAACCGAGTTGCGATTGCTTTTGGGGTTCGTTGTGAACATCGTGAACCACACTTTGTGCATAACAAGTAACCAGAGACCAAGTTAAGAGATAAAGATAACCAATAACGGAACTCGTTGCTTCGTCCGTAATTACGATCTGTGCGCATGCACCGATTACCGCTTACAACGTTGCCATGTTATCATAGTATCGCGCGGACACAAAATAGGTATTTCAATCTGAATATGTTCTTATTTTATTTTCTTTTTACTTCCCTTTAAGATAAAGGAACTATTGAATTCACCCCAAAAATTCGAAATTGAGTTTTCAACAGATCTTCACGTTTTAGAGTTCCCTGAACCCAAAAAGCATGTTTTTGTTCATTGGTCTGTCTGTCTGTCTGTGAACAGAATACCTCAAAAACAAAAAGAGGTAGGGCGTTGAAACTTCATATACAGTGTGTCCGCGGATTGTGTTCACATAAGGTGTCTGACAAACATTTTTCGAGTTAGACGTTAATATTCTAGAAATTGCTCCTGCTTGTTCTTAAACTAAGATATTGAGAAAATCAATCAAATTAATTAATATACAGGATGTTTCTAGAATCGATTTTTAAAAAATGGCCAAGAGTAAGCTACCTTTATTACAAGAGGTAACAAAAAAAGTATTAAGAAAAGTTATTTTTTTAACAATTTAGTTCATGAACCAGTTAGAGTGCCTCCTACAGCCACAATAAAAAGTATGTTGGTATAAAAATTAAAAAATATTTAAAAAAAATCAAAGTAGGCCGATTTGTCTGAAAATTGAGAATCTGCCATTACTCTTAATTCTAAACTTCCTCTTTATCGTTTACCCATAAATGCCATTATAGCGTTGGGGTGTAGTTGGGATCCTCTATCCATCTTCTAAAGTTTTTTCTGTTCCTTGCCATGTTCCTTACTTCTTGTATGTTTCTTCCTCTGCTGTGCACTATTTCTTTTAGATTTTCTTCCCATTTTATCTTTGGCCTGCCTCTTCCGTTTTCCGATTATTCCCATGTCCGTTGTTTTTCTGGGGATTTTCTCTTCTGGCATTCTAATTAGATGTCCATACCAGCTTAGCTGTTTGTTTTCTATTTCGCTCACTAACGGTATTTGTTCTAAATCATCCCTTATGCTTTTGTTTCTTATTCGATCTCTTCTAGTTTTCCCTTTGATCTTTTTTAGATATTTCATTTCGGCCGCAGTAATTTTCGACTTATGTTTATCTCTCATCGGCCATGATTCAGATCCATATGTAAGGGTCGGTGTGTATATGGTTTTATAGATTCTTATTTTCGTATTTGTTCTTACTTCCTTTTTACCTATTAGTGTGTTGTTGATTTGACAGTATATGTTACTTGCTTTTTGTATTCTATTTTGTATTTCGTTATCTATTGTTCCATTCTTGGTAATGATGATGCCCAAATACTCATATTTGTTTACTGTTTCCAATCTTTCCCCATTTATTTGTATATTTATGTTTTCATCTTCTTCTCCTTTTGTTATATGCATAATCTTAGTTTTTCCTATATTTATTTGCATTCCCCTTTCTTCTAAGCAGGCTTTCCAGATGTTAACTTTTCTTTGTAATTCAGTTTTCGTACTTGCTATCAGCATTATGTAGTCTGCGTAAACTAGGTCGAAGGTTTTCATGGGTGTTAGCCTGTAATAATCTATAGTGGATGGTCTTATTTTTGTTTTACATTTCTTGATTAGTTGGTCCATAAATTTGACGAATAGTAGTGGACTCAAACTGTACCCTTGTTTCATACCTTTTTCCATATTACAGTTTTCAGACATTTCTCCATTTAATCTGACACAGCCTTTTACATTATTATATACACTTAATAGTTCTTTGTAATTTTTGTTTTATATTAACGCTCCTAGTGCTTTCCATATTTCTTCTTCTCACCATATCAAAGGCTGCTGATAGATCCACAAAAGCTAGGTATAGATCTTTAACCATTTCCAATGTTTTTTCCATTATTGTTCTAATTGTATAAATGTGATCTTGTGTTTGCCTACCTAGCCTGAGCGCTGCTTGTTCTTCTGTTTCTTCTCTTAACCGTTTTTCTAGTATTTTTGTGTATATTTTAAGAGCTACTGACGAAAGACATATTGCTCGGTAGTTTTCACATTTTGTAGTTTCTCCTTTCTTATGTATTGGGACAATAATATTGTTTTCCCATTCACTGGGTATTGTCTCCGTATTCCATGCCTCCTTATATATTTCCCATATCCATTTTTTCAGTTTATCTCCTCCTTTCTTTAGTAGTTCCGGTGCGATATTATCCTCTCCTGCTGCTTTTCCATTTCTCATTGTCTTTAGGGCTTCTTCTACTTCTTCTATTGTTATTTCATCTTCTTCTTCCTCATCTTGTGCTTCTTCATCTTCATTTCCATGCTGAGTTTGTGTTCTTTCTTGTTCTTTATATTTTGCCTGGTAGTGTTCTTTCCATGTCTTTAGTATTTCTTTATTTGATGTTTTTAATTCACCATTTTGATCTTTAATGTTCCTTATCTGTTTTCTTTGACTGCCTTTTAATCTTTTGATTGTATTCCAGAATTGTTTCTGATTGCTTGTATAATCTTCTTCAATTCTTTTACAGAATTTTTCCCATGAATCTGCTTTTGCTTGCTTTATTGTTTCCTTTGCCTCATTTCGTTTTTGGTGATAAACTTCTTTAGTTTCTTCCGTTCTAGATTGGTTGTATCTAATTCATGCTCGCTTTTTCTCCTGTACTTTTTCTTTCACTGTGTCGTTCCACCAACTTGTTCGTTTGTGGTTATAGTTAACGGTTTTTGTGCCACATATCTCTTCCGCTGTTTTGGTAATGGTTTCTTTTAATTTTTGCCATTTTTTGTGTATGTTCCAATCTTGGCTAATCCTTTGTTGCTCTAATGTATTTAGGTTTTCCGTTAATTTCTTTTGGTGCTCTTCTTGTTTTTCGGTCTTCTCTAGTTCTTCTAGCTTAAGTCGCCTGTGTTTCCTAGGGATTTTTTTTTGGTGTTTTAAATGTTGTATCGGTTATCAATAATCTATGATCTCTATTAAGTTCTTCTCCTCTAATGACTTTAATGTCCTGTACTGCATATCTCATTGATTTTGTATATGTTATATAGTCTATTATGATTTTTGTGCTCTCTCTTCAGCTTCATATGTTATTTTGTGTATCGTTTTATGGTTGTAAAAAGAGTTACCTATTAAAAGCTGGTTTACAATTCAGAAATCGATCATTCGCTGTCCATTATTATTTAATGTTTCTTCTCCTCCAAACTTGCCTATTGTTCCATATTCCTCCTCTTCTTTCCATCCAGTTCGAGCATTCCAATCTCCTATTATCATTATATGTTTATTTTTGTTTTGCATTTTTTCCATTGATATTTGTAAGTCCTCATAGAATTTGTCTTTGTCTCTCACATCTGCATCTTCTGTTGGGGCATATATCGGTATTAGTCCTATCTTTTCTTCCAGTTCGAGGCTCATGGTAATAATTCTGGAATTTACAGCTTCCCAGTTTACTATTCTACTTTCGATCTCAGCATTTGTTATTATTCCTACTCCTTCTTTGGCCCGACTTCCCACCGGAATTCCTCCATATCTCAGTGTATAATTTTTGGATAGATTTTTGTAGCCCTGCCCTTTCTTCTTGATCTCGCTGATACCAAATATTCCTATTTTATATTTTTCCATTTCTTCAACTATTTCCTCCTCTTTTCCCGTAAGTGTCTTGATGTTCCACGTTCCAAATCTTAACCTTTTTCTCGCGTTTCCGTTGCCTGATTTCCGTCCATGTCCGAGGTTTCCATTTTTCTTAATACTTTTTTTTTGTTATCTCTTCTAATAAAGGTAGTGTACTTTTGGACATTTTTTAAAAATCGATTCTAAAAACACCCTGTATATTATTTAATTTGATTGATTTTCTCAAAATCTTGGTTTGAAAACAAGCAGGAGCGATTCCTAGAATATTAATATCTAACTCGAAAATATTTTGTCGTTTACACCTTATGTGAACTCAATCCGCGGACACACTGTATACGTTTTGTGTACTACATAACAGGTGGGCAAACGAAAATGAAATCAAGCTTGGCTTTGAAATATTCGTTTGTGTTGGTGGCACTATAAGTCTATGTCATTTCATGTTTGTTTGCTCACATGTTAGATGCGACAGCAAGATTTTGAAGAAAATCGCATAACCGGAAGTTTCAGTTTTTTAAGATTTTTTCAAAAACGGCCCAACGATTTTTTTCAAACTACGTTTTTATTATATTTTTAATGTGTATTCATGTGAGATAGGTGATTTTCCAGTTGAATACCTCTAAAATGGTTTTCTTTTGTTTTTTCCTTTTTTTATTAACATCTATTTTAAATAGAACACCCTGTATATTGCAATGACTTCCGTATTGTTTACGTTATAATTAATGTAATTAAAAATGTGTAAATAAAATAAGTATTTAGTTTTACCATTTGCTATGATCATACTGACTGATTAACTTATTTAGTTGGGTACGCCAAATTGAGAATTATTCTTATGGTAGTTTGCCCTTTATTTAATCCATTCATCTGATACAATAACTTCGCTAGCTCATTTGATAACAGAGACATGAAAAGAAAACTCAAATTCTCGGGACTGAGGTTCCTAAATTTGTAAGTTATAATTTTAATGGTACGCCACTGAAAAAGTGGACTGGGGATCTAAAAAAAGGAGCGTACTGCGCCGTCGCTATTCTGAAATGTCAAAATCTCGCACAAGAAGTTCGAGTTACCCATCTGCTCGCGTGTAACTGAATTATCAAGCAATTAAATAAACAGATTTTACGGTAAGATTTTGAATAATTGCGCCTTCAAGTAGCGTCTTATCTTTCTATTGTTTATCAGGCAAATCTATCATTGGCCCATTCTAAAAGGACGCTTAAAACTGCATTTGTTTACTGGGACCTCCAATTGACGATTTAGATTGCAAATCCTGGGAAAACACCTCGCCATCCACAGGAAATTTTATGATATTCTTGTTCTCCAGGTCGTAATTAAGGTATGATGTGATTTTCATGCCAATCGCGCGGATAAAAATTTTATAATAAACTAACCTCACATCCGTAGCATTCGCAACATACTTATGGTGATCTTTGCTGAACTCTGCACCCCCGGGCTGCTCGGACTGCTGTCTTGTGTTGGGGCCTGATGTGCGGCGCTGCCGGAACAATCTTGACACCCTAGGCCTTCTCACGATGCTGTGGTTTGGTTCTGCGAGAGATCGCCTTGTAGCCGTTTTCTGCCGAAGTCGCCTCGGAACGAAAATAACTCAAGTGCGTGGAAAATCTTGCCTCCAATTGTGCTGATACACTGCAATTCGCTGATCACGATGGTGCTATTTTTATTTAAATATCTTTATGCCTTCTACTCAAAATCTTTATTTAAAGTTAGAGCAAAACTCAGGCAACTTTCAACAATTTATTCAAAACAATTGCCCCTTTTGTGTCCTTTTTTGACAAAACACTGTCTACAAATGTTAACTTCAGGAAGTTCAACCATATACAATTACACAACTTATAAACTAAATTAACAAATTTGATCAATTTAATTACAATTTCTTACATACTAAAATTATTGTCTTTTGAATTGTTCATTTCCCATTGTTTTAATGCGCCACTCACTTGATTTTAAAACACTTAAATGCCCATTGTTTATCACTACACTGAATCGTTTTTTAATACACCAATATTGTCTCATTTCCTGCTATTTGAATTCCATCTAATTTCTTGCCACTGCAATCTCTTCAAATTCCCAAGTCTTGTATTTCCATGTAATAAATGACAAGACTGGCTTTTCTATGTTCTTTGCCTTATCTTTCTGGTCATTCTTATTCTCACCTTTATTCTAAAAATGTTCATTTCCTATCCATTCCCTAATGACTTTACTTTTTACGCTTCCTTTTTTAAGCTGTGTCTAACTTGAACTTTCTGTGCCAGTTCCTAATTAATTTAGATTCGGCTTCTACTTCGTCCAAATCTATTATATTATGCTTAAAATTATATTGCTTAACCCAATACACGGAACTTGAGTCTCCATATTTCTATGCCTATTCAAATACAATCAATGTCATTGGCCATTTATACCAGTGTTATTATGATTTGGCAATTTATGTGAATTTTCTCAGATGCCTGCATTATTACAACTCTGTGCTTTAGTGATTTGATTTGTTATTCGATTGTACTGCAATCAGAGCTGATTTGAGGGCTAAAGACCATTGCAATATTATTAATTTTTGATTCAGCTTAAAATTATAGAGAAAATTTGTCTCTTCAACTAACGCTCTATTTTGTATGGTTTTCGTTGCATAAACAATCCATTTCATGCGACCCCAAATGTAAAAATGTAGTGGGTCAGATCTGGCAAATGCAGTGGCCACACCACGAGTCCCCAGACTGCAGTCCATCTGCCCGAAAAATGTGCAGCAAGCCAAGCTTTTACAAAAAGACATTGATGTATCGATGCCCCATCATGTTAGTCGCACATTGCAGGTTTAATGTTTAATGGCACCTCTTTCAGCAATACCAGTGAACATTGAAAAAAATACTTTTAATGGTACATTCTGAAGCTAATAGTGGAAAAAAAACTATGTAAAAAATCCGTTGCACTCAAATATAGGCCACCTAAATTATGAAACAAATAATATCCCTGTAATGGTTAAGTTTAGAACATATTCATTGTTGAAATGTTGCGGGTATGTTTTGAGACACTCTGTAAAATTATACAATAGTCCATCATCCAAATCCATTGGTTTTGTATAGATAGTTTCCTTTTTCAACCATAAGACTTAACAGTTTGTATTTGGAATCTTTAGTAATCCAGTTTTGTCAAACATACTTCTGATTAGCTAAGTGGCGTAACTATGGGGGGGTGAGGGGGGGGGTTGATATGGGTGTCTGAACACCCCCTAGAGGCTTTAGGAATAACTAAAATTCGTCTTAAACAAACAAATCTAAAATTACATTTCAGTAATATATAATTGAATATCAATTATTACAATTGGAATTTGGACTTGACCATTTCTAAAATCCGATCTCAACAAACCTCCTTCGGACATGATTGCTGAATTCAAATTGCCAAAATGTACAAAATCTGCCATATAAGACAGCAATGGATGCGCAAGCTACGTGCAATAAGGACATGTTTCCCAACATATTCAAGTTACTGCAACTCCTTGCAACGATTCCTGCGTCAACTGAAACAGCTGAAAGATCATTCTCCACCTTAAAAATAATTACCTCCTAAATACAACATTGTAATACAAAGAATTGGCAATGTTCTCCATTCACAGAGAACTGCAGGTGAACGTAGATGAAATTATAAACGAGTTAGCAAAAAAACCAATAAAACTTGAATTACTACTATAAGTTGTATTACAAGTGTAATGATTTTAATGTTTAGAAATAAACAGTATAGTTGCTTTCATTTCTAAAGGACTTGCAGTAGGCCGTGATTTAACAAATTTTTTACAGCCAAAATGATATTTAATGTTGTAACGATTCAGCTGACGGTTATTTTCCCCGGTGCCTCGATTATACTAGAAATTCCAGAGGCGGCTGCCAGCGCGTGAATCATAGGCCGCCGACGGGCCGCCTTGAACGCAGGTGTACGCGGATGAATCATTTTCCAGTCGATGCTAGAGCGGCCCTGACGCGACACGTCACCGTTGCCGAGAATAACTGGAGGCTTCTGGAAGAAATTACCGGCGTGATATATAAGCTGGCGGAGTTCACCCGCAAGGCAGTTCTGAAATAATTCTCCGGCAGTTCGAACTCACGTAGAGGCTTGTTAGAAGCCCCCATATAATTAACCGCGTGTACATAACCTCTCGTGAAATAAATAAACAGATAACTAATAGAAATAAATAAATATATAATCGTTAGTGTCTAAGAGTGATATAAATAAATGTGTTAATCCGTATGTGATAAGAAATAAATGTACCGATAGTTCGTTAGTGCATGTATTAATTTGTAATCTGCTTGATAATTCTCGTATGTGCTTGTAAATAATAATCGTAATAATCCATTGTTGTAAATAAATGTTTGAACCCATGTTTGTCGTATAATTTTAAATAGCCCGAACGTTAAGAACGTAACAATATTTTCATAGATTATAGAGTTATTGCAAGAACAGGCATTATCTTGCAATTTTGTTTTACAAGCAAGCTAGGTTGTTATTTATGTAGCTAATAATTATTTCTGACTTTTTTTGGTTAATAAACAAATAATAAGCAAAAAATACATTCCTAAATGTAACTAGGTGGTCTATACTGCCAAGAAGTTAAATCAAGGCCTACCGCAAGTCCTATAGAAATGAAATCAACTATACTTTATGGTACACTCATTTTTTGTTAATTCTTATTGTAAGGTTGATCACTCTCCCAGAACACCCCCCAGAGAAAAATCTTAGTTACGCCACTGGATTAGCTTTAAGATAATACCACTTTTAAATAAAGCAAAAGTTCGACATTTATTAAATTTAAGTATAATCATTAGGTACAAAATACAAACATAACAAGTTCTTCTAAACACATATTTAAGGCAATAATTATCACATAAAAATAGCTATGAAAAGTAGGCATATAAAATTATCACTTTTTCTTATTTACAATGCAGTAGGATTATGAATTCTCTTCATTTGACAACTTGGCTATTTATTTTATTTTACCTAAGACCACCACTAAAAGTAAGCCTTTTAGCGCTAGCTTGTTTCACTAAAAGTGACGTTTTATAGTTTACCGTGGTTAAAGAAATCAGCTGTTTACTTTTAGCCCATGTGCTAAAACTGCTAAAAGTGAAGTGAGGTTATAAAACTACGACCACCACTAAAAATAGGCCTTTTAGCGCTAGCTTGTTTCACTAAAAGTGACATTTTATAGTTTACCGTGGTTAAAGAAATCAGCTGTTTACTTTTAGCCCATGTGCTAAAACTGCTAAAAGTGAAGTGAGGTTATAAAACTACGACCACCACTAAAAGTATGCCTTTTAGCGCTAGCTTGTTTCACTAAAAGTGACGTTTTATAGTTTACCGTGGTTAAAGAAATCAGCTGTTTACTTTTAGCCCATGTGCTAAAACTGCTAAAAGTGAAGTGAGGTTATAAAACTACAATTTCGAACTGCAAGTGAAGTTGTAAAGTTATTCTAGTTGCTTCTTGCGATACAGGTAAAGTGCTTTTGAAATAATTAAAGCGTTATGTAATGAATACAGTCAGATGTGGAGTATTAATAATTACATTTCGTAACTGACCTGACTATTGTCATTCGCAAATATTCGCCTGCGCGGCTTGGCCTACTGTTTATTATGACATAAATTAGAAGTGTTGTAGATGCAAACCTTTGTTAAATCAATATTTATGGATTAATAACAGTAAAATTAAGGTCGTAGATTAAATATTGTATGCAACGAGTGCTAAAAGTCGTTTATGCACGAGACATGTTATGAAACTCAGTCTTCGGCTTCGTTTCATGTCTCGTGCCTAAACGTCAACTTTTAGCACTTGTTGCATAAATAGCTATTATTTTATCTAAGATAGGAAGTAATATTAAAAGAACCACTACAGAGAAAATTGTAATTGAACGATCTAATCAAATGGACAAGGAAGATTAGTGAAATAGGCAATGTGTAATATTTGAAAATTGATTGATGCCATATATGTAATACTTCTATATGGCGAGTTGAAGTGAGAGGATGTCAACGAAAATTGAAGGACAGAATGATTGGGGTTTGTGCGTAATGCGCAAGTACTAATTCTGTTTGGCTGCCAGAAATACGATCCGCGTGGTACGACACTACCCGACGCCGAAGCGAAGGCGACTTTACGAGCCACGAAGTTACGCACGGAGATTAGCACACGTGCAAAGACAGGAACTTGCACTCATTCTATCACACTTCTTTCGTGAACGCTAGCACACAGCGCTTGAATAGGAACACGCTATATAGAAGTATTACATATATGGTTGATGCTGTAAAAATATCAACTGAGTTTCAAATTTAATAAAAGCTCATACTGATAGCATCTGACTTGCAGTAATGAATATTACGGCATTTAGCTATTGCTTGCGTCTTTAATCTGATGGTTAGTTAACATTTATACAGTAAATGCTATTGCTACCTTCTAAATTGACTTTCTTACTAATTGTAACTTTAGCTGGAGTTCTCGGATTATACACGAGAACCTCAAAATTGGATTCCATATAGTACACTTTGCCTGCAGCAGCACAAGCAAATTTTTCGTAATAAATTTTGCCTACGACTACCTGACCTCCACACACAGTTCTACCTACAAAATAAGGATATTCACTATAATGGCCGCCTGCTACTAAGTGCCTGTGGTTTAAGAACCGCATATCCATAGTGTTAGTTCTGACCCACTCATATGCCTCTGGAGTGTGGACACAGAGAACCTGCAAATGAAGGACAAATTAAACAATTTTACTTGCCTATTCGAAAATGGAAAATACATTAATAACTACCTTAATGTTTCTAACTGTTGCGTTTTGCTTTTCCTCCATTGTGTAAATGAGCATCTGCCTCGTCGCATCTAAATTCCCAGGCACAACTCTCTCCCCATGAATTGTTTGCCCAATGTAAGTAACGTTGCCATTTAAGTCTGTTCCTCCAGGTAAGGCTTCTTCAGGAATTTCTTCTATGTATTCTTTCCAGTAATAGTCTATAAGTAATTATTGATTGTTATTTATTTTGTATTAAATTAAATAATGCATATTCGTCGACACCAAAAGTTAACACAAATTAAATGTAACATTAGACAAGTAAGCTCACGTGCAATATAGCATTAATTATCCACATGCCAATATTACCCAATGATCCGAATGTACCTAATCTTTGAAACATTTCGAGAAGGAAAATACATAAAGTATATTCAGAAGTTATTAGTGAGTATTGAATGCTACTATACCTGAATTTTTGAGCCCGTGCGTGCACGTCATACCATATTGATGACATCATATCCTAGTACGTTTATATGAGCCATATACAGTCACTAAAAGTATGTTGTTTGACGCGACTGACGTAACATTTAACCTGCAAATTTCTAATTTCACATAGATTGACAGTGCTACCAACAATGTGAATATGTAATTTTTGTCGCCTAGACGATAAAATTGCATTTTAACGTGAAGTGAAGGTAGATAAAATACAACTATAACAGTTAGAATTGAATGAATATATTAAATTCAAATTTTAAAGATGAAAGAAAAAACCACAACAGGAAAACTAAAAACTAACATCATATTAATTTACATAAAATTTTATTGTAAATGTTGACAACTATCAATTAATGTAAAATTAAGTGACCAAACTACCTTAGAAAATCAGCACTTTAAAAACTTGAACGATGTGTAGCTTGTGTGAAATGAATTGGCGCACTTCAGGTATACGGATTAGACGCATTTTCCTGTAACTGATACTTTGCTTACTTGCTGTCCTTACTGTATATGTTATCTACCTGTTGAGGCTACTTATAATACTGTGCACTTGTGCAGGTATTTATGTAATTTTTCGTGCTCAACTTAAAATCAATTAAAAATACAATTTTGCTCGATTTATTTTAATAAAAACATTGTATTGAGTACCACATAAAATAAAGAACAAATTGACTATAATAGTAAAATAATTTACATATTTTCACAAAGAATAATAATTGGAATTGCGCAGTATTTTAACAACTAAATCAAATAAATCATTTATTTATCATTTTAAAATAACTATGTATATATGTATGTATAATCGATAACCTCGCTTTACCTTGCGGTGTCGAGGCTGGTGCTTTATGTGCTTGCATCTGGCGGTACAATGCTCAACTTGCCCTGGATTCGAGATACAAAGTTGGAGCGCGCATTTTGCGCTTGCACAACAACCATTGTGTGAGCTGAGTGTGTGTGTGTCATGTTGACCTTGTCACTCTATCTCTTTATGTCTGTAGTTCTAACTAAAGCATTAAATTTTATAGACAACACAAATCCAGTAAAGAAGACCATAAGTTTAACTTAATACAGACACAAGTTTAGAGAGTGGAAAACAATAAACGCAAGTAGTTAAGAAAAACAATGAGTTAAAAATACAACATTAGTATAGTATTAAACAATTACTGGAATAGGACAGATATTTGCAACGTTTCATTCTTTAATATCTAGACACTTCTTCAGGCTAAACATGGATTTACATGTTATTAGTGAATTTAATTTAAAAGAAGCTTTTCGATATCAAGGGGAAAACATTGCTGTTTTAGCGGTTGGTTTATTCCGATTCAAATTCAACGTCACTATCGTCTGAATCATCCTCGAGGTCGATTATTACAGGTGTTTGATCCTCTCGATCGAAACCAACCTCTCTATGCCACCAATCGACAATAGTTTTATTTGTTTTTTCCACAGTAGCTTTCCACATATCAGGTGTAACTGTTGCCAGTGCTTTCTGCCACATCTGTAGACATTTTTCCCTGCCATAACCTTCTTCCCCAATGTGTTTGTTGTAATATTGTTTACAAATTCCCCAAATGTTTTCTATTGGGTTAAATTGGCAGTGGTATGGAGGGAGTCTCAAAACCATATGTCCATGCTCAAGGGCCATTTGATCAATAGCATAAATTTTTTCAGGCTTATTGCTACAAATATGTCAAGAATTACTACTATAAAAAAATGTAGTGCTATAAAATGTAAAATAATATTTCTAACTAATTCATAAATAATAAGCAAAACTAACCGTGCAACAATTTCCAGTAAACTGAGTTTTAAAGCATTGTCTGGAAATTCTAAATTTCTTTTTTGCAGCCAATTTTGTATTTCTGCCTTTTTCCAGGAAGAGTTTGGCAATTTTTCCATTAAACTACTGTGGTAACTCGCATTATCCATAATAATAATAGACGGTTCTTCCAATTTTGGCAATAATCGCTCGCTAAACCACTTTAGAAAATTTTCTTTGTTCATTTCACCATGGTAGTCAGCATCTTTGGTTTTTGAAGCAAAAATTAATGATGCCTCAGGAATAAAACCTTCACTGCTTCCTGCATGAAGTACTATATATCTATAACAATTCAAGCATGAATTACATAGTTGTTTACTATAATTAGTAACTCATTTACCTGCGTCCTTCTGGTTTAATTTTTCGTACGCTTCTTACATCGTCATCTTGCCATGATTTGCAAATTGTTCCATTTTCAAACACCCAAGTTTCATCTAAAAATACACATAGGCGCCCGATTTCAGATTGCAAATTTTTCACATACTCTCGCAGAAAACGAACTCTAGATAATGCAATATTGGGTAATTCCATTAATCCTCTGCGAGGGTCATCTTTCTTATAACGAAAACCAATGTTGTGAAGAATTTTTCTCAACGAACTAATTGAACCATGAAAGATATCTTTTTCTCTTAAAACTTGTGAAAGTGTTTTTTGGGTAATGTATTGCTCTAAAAACGGCAAACTTTGTAACAACCCAAAATTCAAATACTTTTTACATTTTTATCATTAGAGTAACACCAACTTACTATTTTGAACCATGGTGTATACAGCATTACGAATTGCAACCTGATCGAAATCGTCGACATCACTTACAGGCTTGTCTCGGTTTTTTGTTTTTTTAGGGCTACGCAGAAGTTCGCCAGATTTGCAGGTCTGCGAAATCGAAGAGACTGTTCGTATGCTTAAATTTAAAGCATTGGCAACTCTCTGTAACACCAAAACATTAGAAAGTTTCGATTAATGTAGTTGGTCATTATATTACGAATTATGATACGATAGTAGAAGGGCAGTTAAGATGGTTAGGGCATGTAATGAGGATGGTAGAAGATAAGACGGTGAGAAGAATATTTGAAGCACGCACACATAAAAGAAAAGGAAAGGAAGACCGAGAAATTCGTGGAGGAAAGAAGTTAGGAATGCAGCCTTTAAGGGAGGCATAGAGTACAAAATAGGCAAGAATGGGAACGGAAATGGAGAAAGACACCGAAGACATAATAAAACCCTACCCACTCCCTGACCATACACCCGCAAGGGTAGAAAGGTCCTAGGATTAAGTAAGTAAGTATATTACAGGTGTAAATTACTTACTTCTCTCACAGCAGTTAGCGGTATAAGTGGACCACCGTTGTCTCTTTCTCGTTCAAAATATTAAAGCGGCAACAAGCTCTTTTGACTTTCTGGGCAAGGCTGTCGACATTTTAGCTTAGAGTTTACCACCCGTTTCTAGCAGCTAAACTCTTCCGCAAAGTAATTTGTAGCAGTGAAAAAACGACAGTATAACTTGTTCGTTATGAAAACAACGGATTTTTAAAATGCAAAACTAAACTATATGTCACTGTCAATATCTGTCAAAACTACTATAACAAATATCAAGAGATCAAAAAAAAAACTGTTCTTCAGCGGGCTGTGGAAATTCAACGTATGAATAATATGTTGGTGACACTGTACGTCAATGTCAAATTCGAAGTTAGCAGGTTAGGATTTGTGTCATAACTGACGGAAAACCTAACCTGATAACCTCGAATTTGACATTGACGTACAGTGTCACCAACATATTATTCATACGTTGAATTTCCATAGCCCGCTGAGGAACAGTTTTTTTTTGGATCTCTCGATAAGTCGTTTTAAAGAGTGACATGTGTACGTATTAACTCCCTGAGCAGAACTTGAAAACACAAAGTACCCCGACGTATTATAATTTTTGCTATTGTTCATGGAAATTATGAAATATTAAAACAAAAAAATGTACGGCTTAGCAATATATTAAGCTATATTATTAGCAAAAGCAATTTTCATCATTGTTTTATTGAAAAAAAAAGTAGTTTTATATTTTTCAAATGTTGGTACCGACAACCTTACTAAAAGGCGGATTGATGACGTGCACGCACGGGCTCAAAAATGCAGGTATATTTTTTATAGCAAATTATATGTATCTATTCCATCTTTAAAAAAACGATGGTTGGCCATGACAATCTGACAGATATCACTCTGTATATGAACTGACAAAACTGCGGTAAAGTTAGGTTAGAAATTTTTAAGGTTCAGAATGCCCGATGTTGCCATAATGTGCTACATTATTTTTAGTGATTATAGAATAGATAACAGATCTTCTTACCTATAAATAAATGATGCACCTTTTAAGAAAATTCTTTTATGGGATACGAATTCGGTGTACTCACGTTGAAAATGTTCATCAATCTATTAATAATTAGATCATTGCTTAGATCGGTTTTATCTCGTCTGAAATGCGTGTAGCACTTTAACACACTGCTTTCGTCGCCGAAGACACAACATTGTACATGCTGTTTATTAAATTTTTCACAATAATCACTTACACTATCACTTTATTTTTCAGAGATTAGGAAAGTGTCTTAATGACATTTATTGACATATTTTCTTGCCTTTTTTTGGTAGCATTGGCAACACGGCATTTCAAATTTAGTTAGAAAAAGTTTGCCACCACAAAGAAATGATATAACTACTGCTTTCCTTAGTACTGCCAATTTAGGAAAAGAAAAGCATGGCAACCTATCGTTTTTTTAAAGTTGGAATAGATTATAGTTTTCTTTTTTATTGTAATTTGGTATGTGTTTTTTTAAATCTCCTTGACACCACATACTGTACTAACGAGTATGTAGTACTATACTGTAATTTAATGCGAGAAATGTAATACGGTATAGGTATTCTCAAAATCTCCATCGCAATGATGTATTACAACAGTACAGACTGAATATTTTCCCAAAAATAATATACCATGCCAGTACTTAACAGTAAATTTGTTTTTCCCGCTGCTGATCATGTAAGTCAGTGATACAGCCTTAGTAACAAAACGTGTAAGTCAGTGATTATATTTGTTTGCTGCTTTCGCTTGACAACGGAACTTGATATTATTATTAAGTTCTTAGGATGATAAAATTAGCAACGCAAGATGCAGACTTAGACGTTTTGTTTATAATTGCAAGTGTTTATGTGACATGTGACATTCACAGGTAATACCACTCACAAAAATTAATCCTGGTGACAGGTGACAAACCAAACGATTTTTTAAAAAAATTAGGAAAACTTTTGATAAGTAGCAGCAAAATATAAAAAAATAACTTTGAATGTATCGCCTATTAACATTTTCGGCAGGCAACAAGCCGCGACTTCGTCTTGGCTTGTACTTGCCTACCTCAAATGTTAATAGGTCCTTACATTCCTTGTTACTTAAATAGCTATTAGTGGTGCAAATTTATATAAAAAAAATTGATAGAGGAGCATTACAACAGGTAAGTACTGTACACTGTGATGGATGACGAATGCTGGATATACAATTATGACCCAGAAACAAAATCAGTCGTCTTTGGGTCTTTCAAGAAGTGTTACTATCATTGTTTACTTCCATTTGGTGTACCACCCAAAAGATTGGGAAAGGTTTTACTAGAAAAAATCAATTATTATTAGGGATGGACTGGTACGGGTTTTTTTGGCCGATACCGATATATCGGCCGATATATTCTTATTGCTCTTCCACTACTTTTTGATTACATGCATGCACGTGTGCGCCGCTGCTTGCTGGATTCGGGCGGGGCAATCCCCTAAATACGAATTCATGCTTAGGTTTGTTTATGCAGCTGTCTTCTTGTCATTTCGGTTTAATAACGCAGTTTAATACAATCATTTTTACTCGTGACCTATTAGGTAGTATTTTTAACAATTTCTGATGATGCCAGACCTTGAAATGGTATCGCCTGATTGAATGTTTTTGCTGATGGACCGAGCTCTGTGGACTTGTGGTTACCACGTCTGCTTAGCATTCGGTCTGCTTTGATTCAGGTCTTTAGGTGGTGTTCCTGAGTCAACAGAGTACCTTCTCTGAAGCGAATGTCGGGGCAGTACTTCTCCACCTTTCCTGACCTCTTTTGCATTCTCCACCCATACTGAAATTTCCGTTATTGGCTGAAGAGGGACGCAACGTTCCTACACCAGCCCGCTCCCAGTTGGGGGAATTGAAATGACCCTGAACCATTACCTTTCTCTTTTTTGCTGATGCAGTGCATTCCAGAAGCTGTACGAAGCTGGAAGATATTTTGCTGCATGGTGCAGCACACTTGATCGAGAGCCTAATATTTTTACATAATAATTTACAAAAATTGAATTTTCAATATTAGATAGTAAGTAGTCGTAGTTATATTTTATACTCCACATCGTTTGTTTACATTATATTGGATAACCATCCAAGCGGTATGGCAATTATATTTTTGGATAATTGGTGTTTAATGAAATAATAAACAAAAATTGAAGCTTCCCGCTATTTTTTTTTTGCAATGAAATAATTACCAGTTTGACCTAGTATGGCGGCCCTTTGTACCCTTCTTAGTAACGTCAACATACACACCGTTACTACAAAAAAAACACAGCGTGGTTGATCATTGTTTTTTAGAAATCAATTACTAAACTTGGGTCCAATTTCTAAACTTGGGTCCAATTTCTAAGGGTCTCTTTATCGGAGAAACAGTTAACGTCCGCTGCTATTGTGTTATACTGAGTTAGTGTGTGTTGTTTCTTGTTTGTTAGTGATTTTTGAAAAATGGAACCAGTTCTTACAGAAATTTATCGCTAAAAAGAATTTTTAACGACGAACAATAACTTTGCTTTTCCCTACAGCATTATTCATACTAATGCTTATTACAACGTACATAAAAATACGCATCGAGTAACCTGTACTGGTTATGAAACTGTTAAATGGTTTGTTTACTTCATGGCTCCATCCTTGTTGACCAAGTAGTTTTAATAAAATTGTCCAATTTTTAGGAGTACAGTATGATGACCTATTTCTACGTAAGTTGGTTTGCATAAGCTACAATTGTTAATGCATTTTTACTTTCTCGCATACGGTAGTATAGCGCAAGTATTGTAATCGTCAAAAAAATCGACTTCGAAATTTTGACGAATCTTGACGTTTTAGACCTCCTAGAGTCCGAAAAAACCATTTTTCGAATTATGTCTGTGTGTGTGTATGTGTGTGCGTGTGTGTGTGTGAACACGATAACTTAAAAACGAAATAAGCTAGACCCTTGAAATTATGTACATAGTCATTATTCAAAATTTGTAGATTCCTGTCAAATTTTGAGCGAAATCGGTTAACCGGAAGTGGCACTTTGCCTAAACAGGTAGCGGTACCTATTCAAGTAAAGTACCAGTTTGCTTCCAGATATTTGAACATAATTTTGTACATACATTTCTTATGTAGAAAAACTACCAGATATTACATTTCAGCATGATCGGTTAACCGGAAGTGGCATTTTACCTAAACAGGTAGCGGTATCCATTCAAGTAAAGTACCAGTTTGCTTCAAGGTATTTGCACGAAATTTTGCACATACATTTATTATTGAGAAAAACTCCCAGATATAAAATTTCAGTATGATAGGTTAACCTAAAGCGGCACTTTACCTAAACAGGTAGTGGTTACCTGAAAATGTAATTTTATCGCTGTATGTATATACATTGCAATAAACTTTTCAAATTTGCTAGAAAACAAGGCGAATGCGAGAAAGTCTAGGGGAGCACACTCCCGATTTTTACTTCCTTTTACTACTATAAAGGAAGTATTGGATTCACCCCAAAAATTCGAAATTGAGTTTTCAACAGATCTTCACGTTTTAGAGTCCCCTGATCCCAAAAAACATATTTTTTTTCATTGGTCTGTCTGTCTGTCTGTCTGTCTGTGTGTCTGTCTGTGAACAGAATATCTCAAAAACGAAAAGAGGTATGGCATTGAAACTTCATATATAAGTTTTGTGTACTATGTAGATGAGACAGCAAGTTTTTGAAGAAAATCGCATAACCGGAAGTAGGTGTTTACTCTTGTGATTTTTCAGTTTTTTTCGATTTTTTCAAAAACGGCTCTAACGATTTTTTTTAAACTTTACATTTTTCTTACATTTTTAATGTGTATTGATGTGAGATAGGTGATTTTCCAGTTGAATACTTCTAAAGTGGGTTTCTTTTGTTTTTTTTTCTATTTTTTTTATTAACTCCTATTTTAAATAAAACACCCGGTATATTATTACATTTTTGAATTCACCTTAAAATTCTAGAGAAAATTTGTCTCTTCAACTAACACTCGATTTTGTACCGTTTTTGTAGAATTTGTAATTTTTGAAAATTTTTAACAAATGGTTAAAAATTAAAAATAAAATTTTTGACTAATTATAAGATCACTGTAAAAGGAAGTTGTGTGAGTGTATCACACCAGATTTTTAAATCTAGAATACTCATATAGTGTAGGATATTATAAAACAAAATAACTACAAAATTGCACGCACCTTGTATATGCGAGTTTCCCATAGTTTCAACTACTGCTATGATGTCATCACTGGTACTGGTAGTTACTGGGGTGTCTACTTGACTGTGTCCACACTCGTTATTTTCTTGAGGATGTTTCCAACCATGTAGGCGCGCCTTGAGTTCCCCATTCTCCCTTTGCAAGCTTTCGTTTTGCATTTCGAAAGTTTCAATTTTCTTGTTGCAGTCTTTCACGAGTTCCTCTTGCTTTTTGAGTTGTTTCTGCATCTCGTCCATTTTCCCGCTGCACACGCTCAGGCAAGTTTTCACCACATTCTGTTCGGCCAAAATTACCTTGAACTGGCCCATTAGCAGCGATAACATGAACATGGGCCCTTCGTCCTTGGCAGCTTCCGAAACCGAGTTGCTTTTGGGGTCCGTTGTCGACATCGTGAACACACTTCAAACATAACAAGTTGACAAGTAACCAGAGACTAGCTCAGATAGATATAAAGATAACGGATTTCGTTTTCGTTGATTTAACGTAAATATGAACTGTGCGCATGCACCGGTTACCGCTTGCAACCTTGCCATGTTTTATCGTAGTTCGTAGTATCGCGCGGAAACCAAATACTTCAATTTGAGTATTATATCTTACTTTCTTTTCCTTTTGAAATCATGTCGAACTAGCCTTGTTCCTTGTCGGGCTTGTAGTATGTTACCAAAAGCCAGCTAAATAAATGGATACCAATTAAACGTACTTATAGTAATATACGTTAACATTGTTTTGAAAATTTCAGGAAATGTACTGTAGCGATAAGACGAACTGATTAAAATGACAGAATTTTGTCATAAAAGTGGACATCAGCAGGGGCGGACTGGCTGGGGGGCAGGGAGGCAAAGTCTCCCCGGGTCCTCATACCTCACGTATGCGGGCCTCTGTTGGCCCCCAGTTTAAAAATATAGGTGGATACATACTTCAGAAAAAATATTGTGAAGAAATTATCCATGCACGAGTAGTGATGTGGATCGGGTAAATACCTAGTGGGTAGGGTATTTATAAATGGGTAATTACCTGGGTATTTACCCCTGCATCGGGTAAATACCTAAAAACTGGGTATTTATCAAATTTGTAATATTTAGAAAGCTAAGCTAACTTTTACTCACATAATAATATTATTTTAATAAATATACTAGGTACATACAGTCTATTCTACAAAAAAGGATCCGCCTTCTAGCTACTTTATTATTTATTTTAGACCCAATAAACCTTATATCAAATCAAATAGCACATAAAAACCTACATTTTAACACTATCAAAAAAAATTTATCTTCAATTGTTTCAGAGTGATGATGTCACATGCAATTTTTTTAAATGACTGTATATATTTTTTTACATTTTCTGGTAGAGGTTTTTTTTCTCTTTTCAACAATATAAATATTTTATGCCCGTACATAAGAAAATTTTCGAGAAAAATTAAAAAACTTTTTTATCGGTGGGAGGCCACGATACAAAACTATAAACAAAAGTGTAACGAAAAACAAAACAATAAACACTTTAGATTATTCTGAAATCTGACAGTTAAAGCGTTTGTCTACTATTTGTTTGGTTTTTCTGCGTTACGCTTTTGTTTATAGTTTTGTATCATGGCCTCCCACTGTGAAAAAGTGTTTGTAATTTTTCACGAAAATTTTCTTATGCAAGTGCATGAAATATTTATATTGTTGAAAAGAGAAAAAAAACCTCTACCAGAAAATTAAAAAAAAATATATACCTACAGTGTCATTTAAAAAAATTGCATGTGACATCATCACTCTGAAACAATTGAAGATAAAAATTTGTTGATTGTGTTAAAATGTAGGTTTTTATGTGTCATTTGATTTGATATAAGGTTTATTGGGTCTAAAATAAATAATAAAGTAGTTAGAAGGCGGGGCCTTTTTTGTAGAACAGACTATAAATGCACTGGAATATTTTATATAAAATAACTATTTAAATGTAACGTTGAATAAGCATTTACCCAGGAAATTAATCGATTATCTGGAAAAAAACATTAGCTGCCGAAGTTTAGGGAAATAAAAGACGCAATAAACAGTATCAACTGGCCCACCGGGCAACCGGGCAAATGCCCGGTAGGCCAATCCAGTTTGGAGGCCAAAATGTCCACATAATTTTATTTTTCAAATAGTAAAAACAAAAAAATGTACAAATGCTTTTACAAAATTAAAAAAATTCTAAACTTTGTGTCAAAGTATTGTCCCAGTTTTATTTGTGCATGTATGCATCATGCATCTATTATTTCTTAGTGGTCGTGGAATGAACATGATTGTGTTTGTGAGGTTCCCGTAGCGTCAGTCAAAAAATTTCTTGATTCAATTACAGAGAACGCCTATTTAAATGAAAATTACATAACAATTGAGACTGAATTTCCAGTATTGAGATATAGTAGAATAAAAAAATACAAAGAGAAACTGTCGGGGATCCTACGAAAGAAAGAGTTTTGAAAATTTTTTAAATGGAAACTTATAAAGTGATTCTTAATCAATTAATGCAAAGCATGGAAGACCGATTCACTAAAAATTAGGAGATTAGTGAACTTTCAGTTTCTTTGATCCGAGTACTTTTCAACGTACTGCTCAACTAAATGGAGAAAATATTCCTGATTTCGCTTTTGTCGTAATTTCAAAGCTAAAAAAACATCCCACAAGACATCATTAAACAAGAATTGATTAATTTTTCAATTTTTTTTTTCACTTTACAAAAAGAACAATCCCAGCCTATGGTGACTGTGACTCAACCAATCACGACCCTCTCATCACGACACTAATAGTGATGACAACGAAAATGACACCGAAGAAGATCCAAATTTTTATTTAAATATTTGCATTGGTGAGGGGACAGAGGTTGATTGTGCGGGTTGTATGAATTGTTGGTTTAAAATTTTACACAAATATAATTTGCACGCCTTTACATATAGTAATTTGTACTTAGCCTACAAATACTTACTGACATTATCATGCACCCAAGCAGCCTGTGAAGGCGTATTTTCTAAAGTGAAAATAATCAAAAATAGGCTAAGAGCTTCTTTTTCACAAGAAAGGTTAGAATGTGTTCTAATTTTGAATGTGCAGTGTGATCTACTTTCCAAATAGATCAGTCTCTTGAAAATCAAAATTATTGATGTGATTCATATTGTTAAGTATAATTATTATAATGGAATAGAGTGTAAAAATTCCTATAAGGTCAAAGCTTGTGATCATTATTATTTATATTTTTTCTTTATAATTGTTCCAAACTCAAAGTTTATAAACCATAATAGATAAAGACAATTTTTTGTTATTTGTTTGAATGTTAGTTTACAAGAATAGAATAATTATCTACCTCCTACCTATTCTATTTTTTTGTTACCTTGTTTCATGTTTAAATTTTAAAATTATTAGAATACATATTTTTTCCATTCCTCCATCGTTTTCTTTATCGCAGTTATTGATTTTGTTGTACTTTCACGTGCCATTACTGTACTGTGCGATTACTGGTAAGAGGGGTGCATTTTGGGTCTTCGAGCTCCCTACAATTATAAAAATTTCGCTTGCAGCAGTGCTTTGCCCCGACTCCCCTTTAGCCGGGGGCCTGTGCCCCCCCCCCCTTCCTCTTATTTTTACATGTGGAGGCCACATGCATCCTTTGCCCGGTAGGCCAAATTTTGTCAGTCCGACGCTGGCAATAAATTGCGCCTGCCAGTATTTACAAAAAAATTGTGATGGTTCTGACTCCGGAAATTGGGATGATTTATATTGTTTGTACATTATTTTCTGTCTTGATTACATTTTTTTAAAATGAACTTCACGTTAACTTGAAAAAAATAATCCTTATATTTATTAACATTAATAATAATTACCTACTTATAGGTATACATATTAAAAAAAACTATCTTAATAAGGCAAAGAAAATTACAAAATTATATAAACAACGTTGTATACCGATGGGACCATAATTATCAGTGGCGTAACTATGGGGGGTGATATGGGTGTCGGAACAACCCCTAGAGGAGGCTTTAGGAATAACTAAAATTCGTCTTAAACAAAAAATCTAAAACTACATTTCAGTTGTGTATAATTGAATATCAATTATTACATTCGAAATTCGGATTCGACCATTTTTAAAATCCGAACTCAACGAACCTTTTTCGGACGTGATTGCTGAGTTCAAATTATACCGGTAATGCCAAAATGTACAAAATCTTCCATATAAGACAGCAATGGATGCGCTAGCTACGTGCAATAAGGACATGTTTCCCAACATATTCAAGTTGCTGCAAATTCTTGCAACGATTCCTGTGTCAACTGCAACAGCTGAAAGATCATTCTCCACCTTAAAAAGAATTAAGACTTTTACCTCCGAAATACAACATCGCAATATAGTCTGAATGGATTGACTCTCCATTCACAGAGAACTGCAGGTGAACGTAGATGAAATTATAAACGGGTTAGCAAAAAAAAAACAAGAAAATTTGAATTACTACTATCGAGTGAAAAAAAAACTCATTCGCAGCATGCCATGATCAAATTGAAGTTTGCCATAACTTGATAAATCCGTTGAAGCAAATGAACTACTCATAGGGAACTAAATTACATCTTGATCTTGAACTATTTTCCGGAAAATATACAACACACTTAATAAAAACAATTTCTATTGACTGTTATGATTAATATACACTCGTTGTTGTTGTGTAAATGCAATATTATTTTTTTTTTGCTGAATACCAAGCACACTTAATGCAGTGTAAACTTTTACCTGTCACAGTGACAGATGTTATCATAGACAAAATGCAATCTGACATTCACCTACAGACTTAAGTTAAGACATGACTAGATTTTCTATCTTTCGTTCCAAGGACTACCCTAAATGAGTTTTTTGGAACACACGATATAAGTTGTATTAGAATAAATTGTAATGATTTTATTGTTTATAAATAAACAGTACAGTTGCTTTCATTTTATAGGACTTGCAGTAGACCGGCATATCTTGCAATTTTGTTTTACAAGCAAGCTAAGTTGTTATTTATTTAGCAAATAATTATTTCTGACTTATTTTGGTTAATAAGCAAATAAAATGACACACTAGTTAATTTCACCTATTTAAATAGACGTCTGTCAACATCAGTTAGTAAATTTTTAAATGTAACTAGGTCGTGAAATAAACTATACTTTACGCTCATTTTTTTTAAATTCTTATTGTAAGGTTGATCACTCTCCCAGAAACCCCCCCCCCCCCCCCCCAGAGTAAAATCTTAGTTACGCCACTGATAATTATGTATAACCCCAATGAGATAGCATGAACAAAAGCGCATAATACTTGAGTAAGAAAGAAGTAACCCTACAAAAAAGTTATTTTAGTAGGCATATTTAGGTTATATACCATAATTAAAATGAGCGTCAAGTCGACTCAAATATTTGTTTCTATGTTCATTCAAGCATTGAATTCTGTTTTTCATTCATGCTATCTCATTGCTGTTATATACAGGTTGCCTAAAATTGTATGGAACATGGCAATTCTGTGAGTTGGGAAAGGTTCACATACTATTTGCCATAAGAGTAACCGAATAGGAAAATGCAAGAATTGTTTTTGTAGCTGAGCAACAAGTAGGTACAGTAGCTACTTGTTGCCTAACTAACAAAGTAATTATTGCATTTTCTATTTCGGTTACTCTTACTTATGGCAAATAACATTTGAACCTTTTTCAACTCATGGAATTGCCATGTTTCGTACAATTTTAGGCAACCTGTATGGTTATGTCCCTATCGATAATTTGGGCAATAAATGTTCTCAGTGCAGCTATTTTATTCTACCTTTTTATAAAATTCGAATGGAGCATCTTCACTTACCAATTAATTGTACTGGTTAGATTAGCTTTATAATATTTGCACATGAGGCTATAAATACCTGTTTAAATACCCATCTTGAGTATTTACCCGGGTAAATACCTCGCGTCACCCCTAAAAGTAAATACCCGGGTAATTTACATCACTATGCACGAGTATTGTGTCAAGTATATGAAGTGGTAAAATTAATAGGAGGAATACTAAAAATGTATTTGGCTTACTAAGTCGACTAGCGACATTTTTCGGCTAAGTAATCTGAAAGTGGATGGATATTTGGTGATTCAGTAACTCATGTTCCCTCGTCAAAATAAAAAAAAAAAAATAAAAAAATTGAACAACTGGGTTACGGGCTCAGGAAAAAGCCCTCAAGCTGAATTTTGCAGGTGATAATTGTCTACGTCCTGTAGTATTGTTTGCATTAGAGAAAATAATGGAAAGTAAATTTGATTAAAAAAACAGTCCTACTCGTAAACTAAAATATGCTGAGTTTGTAGCATTTACAAATTTATTTTTATACGTATTATAACTTAGCCGTACACAGGTTTCTTGTGAAAGGGCGCTAAATAAATTTAAAATAAGCACATGGCGATTGTGGGTAGGTCTTTTCAAAACTTATTAGAACGTTTTATGATTATGAATGTTGATAAAGATGTCCTCGAGTCTCTCGATTTTTATTACATTAAAAAAAATTAAAGATTATCCCTACTTTCCGACAATATTCCGACCTGCTAACTTTGTATTGAAATGGCAAATACATTTTACGTGCCTTGGCTAAAAGACGAAGGAAGTACTGTAATTGTGAAAAAATCACCTTCCCAGATTTCTTCAAATCTCCATGTTTGAGGGTCTCTATACGACGAAAAATATGTCCGTCTGTCAGTACGTCTGTTTATCCGCCTGTTTGTCCGCCTGTTGCCGGTATTGTTCAAAAACCATTTTTTGGAAGAAGACGATATTTTTCATACGAGTTATATGTCTACCTGGTTCGAAACCAAATATACTTTCGGTAAATATATACAGGGCAAGTACCTTAAAAAATAAAATGCTGTCTGTTTTTGCTTTAACGCAGGAATAGATGAATAGATATCCCTGAAATTTTGTATAGGGCCATAATGTATCATTCTGAACGACTTTCCTTGGTAAAATTTTGCCCTATCATGAACAGAAAGGGTAGTTTACCTGAAAAGAAAACAGTTTTCGCTTCACTGTCAAGACCAACTTGTTTTCTCAAAAACTAAATATATTCTTAAAATTCTCTTCAGACCAAGCAGGACCTAATCCCACAATCTTAAAATAAAATTCAAAAATTTTTAGGCCATCTCACCTCTTGTAACATCAATCCTGGGACACACTGTATAGTATAAATTACTAATTTTTTTATTGCAACGTAAAAAAGTTAATTTTAATGTATTTTTTTTACAATTCGTTTTTGAGTCCGATACTAAACAACTTTTCTGGAAGTTTGCGCAAAAACTTTATACTTTTGATTATATGCATTGCAGTTTCGACGTGTTAAGAAAAAATAGCATATTTTATATACCTACAAATTCGTCGTGCTAGAAAATATTCAACGATATGAATTACCCTCATCTTTCCTTCACCAGGCTAGGGACAGGTTATGCCAGTCTCTATAGCATAAAAACGTACGGCAGTGTTACTACTGGTGTACACTATTTATTACATTAATTTAGAGCGTCTGTTTGGAAAGGCAAAATTTATTAACTGTTTTATTTACAATTTTTGTGTTAATAAGGACTTAGTAATGTAATAAACATTACAGTACTCCCCGCCATCCCCCACAAAACAAAAAATAACCAGGAAGGAAAGCTGGTAGAATGCTTTATAATATCATCAGAATTATATTTAGCTGTAAAACCTCTCGGATCTTTCAATTATCTTTAAAACTCCTTACAATAAACGATAACATGTAACGAAAACGAGCAACAGGAACAGGAAGAAAAGGCCAACCGGATTCGCAGCATGGAAAAGGTCGTGGAAAGGGGCAACTTGCCTGAATTTGTGAAATATGCTGAAAAAATAACGGTAAGCATGTGCACAAAAAGTTTAAAAGACACAAACAAATTAATACGTAAAATCGTTAAATAATAACAGAAAATTAATTAGGTGAAAAGTGAATAGGGTATATGAAATATACTATGAGGCCGCTTTTCAACACCATACTGAAATATCGCTGATTTTGTTTGTCTTTTACTACCCTAGGGAGGGAGCGGAGAAAGGGCAGGTCAAGATGGGTATAGCTGCGGAGAGTGATATTTCTCTGTATGGTGAAAATTAACGGAGAGATATCGGAGGTCCGACTAGCTACAGTGGAGATGGCATGTGGTTCTATTTCTATAGAAAGCAAAGGGTAGTCAAAATTACCAGGGGGCGCCAAATAGTCTTTTGTATAACAAATAAGTCCATTAGCTTACTAGAGCTCTTAAACTCAAAGTTATTATTCGTAGCCTACTCGCTACGACCTGAAACAGTATTAAAATCGATACCTCAGTAGCTTGCATTAACCATACACAAAATCATAGTCAATATGAAAAAGGTCTACAGTAATTAAGGACAGTGCATATAACAACTGAAATGAAGACACTAAGAGCTACTGGCGAATATACACTATTGGACAACGAAACGCCCATATAAGGGAAACGTGTAAACTGGATGTGGAAGGCTGGGCGGATGGAGATGTTAATTGCACGAACCAGAATGACAGACACCAAATTAGCCGAAATAGCTCGCAACGGAAAACCCCATGGCACAAGACCCCTCAGCAGGACGCCGAAAAGATGGCGCGACAGTTGGTAGTTAAGAGCAGCCAAGATAGATAGTAGACATTTCCAGAGAAAATCGACGAATCGTCTATAAAAAAGAAGACATATAATAAATACAGAAGGTTACACCAATTTAATGTCAGTACTTGCAAAAAACACACAGGAGCGACCTCATAGTATGAGTCGAAAGTTACAAGAGCGGTGCACACTATTGTAGCCACTGATTACAGAAGTTCCAATTTTATGCAAATTACAATGATGTTACGAGCAAGCAAAACAAAATATTCTAATTACAAAGTTGCGGGGACGTTGCAGGTAAACAAAATATAGTATGCTATCACGTACGTAGACATTCAAAGTGTTCCAATAAAAGCGTCAGTAATTTCTGACAAATTCACAGATGATGCCTAAGTAGCCAGAAGCTTCAAGCCCTTAATAGTCCCAGGAACTCGACGTGCGGACTGAATAATCAGTGCAAGTAGAGGCGCAGCAAAGACTCTCAGCAACAATTTCTAAGTGAAGAAGCGAATAAACGGAAAGGCTTACAAAAGTACAACAAGGAATAAGAATGAGAAATTGCACACATACTTAAAAATTAACAGCTCTGGGACTCAATCGACGACGCTGATTTAAATCCGCATCTAAATCTATTGGGCAGTCAAAACCCAATAATCTTCGATGAGTACGACCTAGAAAGTTATGTGATAGGTTTTTTTCTTTATTTAGTCATTACTGTCGATTCATTTACCACTTTCCTTTAGTTAGAGTAAGTTGTCACTGTATCTCCTTCTATGGTGACGTATCTCTTATCTGCTGCTCACCCAGTCCGCTATTTATTCTATCTTACATGTGTGACGCGTCTCCATGCTCCTTGTTCAGCCACGCAGTTTTTTTGTTATTTTTCGTGGCACGTTCATCTCCGTGGTTTCCAAAAGTTGTTTAGTTTTCGCTGCTTCTGGTCTTGTTTCAGCAGTGTACACTATAACTGGTCTTATTGCTGTTTTATATATTTCGGCCTTGGTTTCCATCCTTATGTGTTTGTTTTGCCATATTTTGTAGTTCAAGCATCCTGCTATTTTGTTTGTCCTATTTAGTGTTCTCTTACTTCTGCTTATGTATTTCCATAGTTGGTTATTTGAGCACCTAGATATTTTATATTCGTTACTCGTTAAATATGTTTATTGTTTATCATCAGCTTGCATTGAATGGCGTTTTTGGACATATCCATTGTCTCTGTTCTTTTCAGGGGAGATCTGCATGTTGTATTTTTCTTTAGATGTTTTAAACTTTATTAGTAACCTTTGGAAGTCGTCTTCGTTTTGCGCAATTAGAACTGCGTTTTTCGCGTAGCATACCATGTTCACATGTTTTGTTCCCATGTTATAACCTCTGACGTCCTTTACGTTTTTTATTATTTGATCCATTATCACATAAACAGGAGTGGACTAAGCGAATGTTCTTGCCTAGTTCGTTTGACTATTGTCATAATATCTGTCATTTCTCAGTCCACACGATGCCTAACCGTGTTATCTGTGTACATATTCTTTATAGTTCCGATTAGGGCAATAGGTATTTGTCTGTTATCTTTGTATATATCCTTTATAGTTCATATTAGGGCAATAGGTATTGGTCTTTCTAATGAAAGGTATATTAAGTCGATCAGTTGTGCTCGATCAGGGCTTTTTGGTGGTCAATGAAGCACATGTGGGCAGGTTTGTTAATTCCAGGGATTTCTGCATAATCTGTCTTACTACGAAGATGGCATCTGTACATCATCTACCACTTCTCAAGCCTTGTTGTTGTTCAGGCGATGTTATTATACGACTAAGTTTTGCAGTTATGATTCTCGTAACCAGTTTTGGCATTGTGCTTAGTAAGTCAACTCCCCCGTTCCGGGATACGCAAGTGAAACAAGAGAATACCAATCTTGCTCATATTTAAACTCAGGCCTGAAGGTCGTTCGAAACAAGTCTGGCGACCTCGACGCCTGTACAAAGATGAGATTTTCGGAGAGGGGCGACCAAAACGCACAAAATTAAACCATGCAATTAAAGGGCCAAAATGTGTAGCACCTTTTAAGTGTAACAACTGATTTCTGTTTGGTGACTTTCTTCACTCCAATTTTTAGGGATCCTATTACTGAATTGTGGTTAGACATCAGCACCAGAGTCTGATTTTGCAGATGCAGTTTCTAAATCTGTTCTTGGCGGAAGTTTGAACTATGTATCCATAATTACGATATTTTCTTCTCGGCCTAATGGAAATAGCGAATCTTCACTGCCGTAATAGTTCACAGAATTAGTATAATTGTCTTTTCATCTTTGTTTTAGGTTTTATTAGTAGCGGGAGCATATTTCTGTGCTCTGTTTGTGTTCACAGGTTCAGTGTTTAGCTGTAATAGCTTCATTCTTTCTGATATCGGTGTGTACTGTCTTGCCAGGTTATAAATCTGTTTTATAATGCCTGCTCCATTTACATGATTTACATAGGTTAAAATCGACGACCAGGGCAGAGCTCGGAAGAACCTACCACTATGGACAACGACCGTGAAAACCTACATTCAACTACATGAGTTTTGTCCTTACGAGAGTAAACACGGCCTTCGAAAGGACGACTCAGTGTAAGTATAACAAAGACTAAAGAAACCCTCCGCTGAAACACTGCCAATGGAGACAAGGAGGTATGTGAAGCACGAAAATTTATATCTGATCGACTAAGAATTCTAAATAATGCACCACAAAACATTAAGAAATTTAAAAATATTATTATCATTTTAAAATGGTATAGACCGATTAGCCTGCTAAGATTCCTATGAAAATAATCAGCGACTAAGTAAAAAAATCCAATCCATTACACTATCTACCCTGCAGTGGATGGAAACAGCACAAGGGCCATTTATGACGTAATTTCTAAGTGTAATATTCAATATTGTATAGTTAGAGAACTATTAAACAAATTTGTCGTTCTGTCCTTGAATAGGACTTTATTTATTTTGCCGCCTAATAGGCTCTTGCAATTTTTAACAAAATATATATTTTCACAGCTATCGAATCTAGGTTTGAATTGGCGCTACTATTAAACATCGTTTCTTAGATATTTATTTGTTTATTAAGTATCTTTCAACTAGACATTCCACACTTAAACCAAACACTATTAACTTTAAATGGCGCAATACTAAATCAGAGCTGTAGAATCTCTTGCTATTTATACGCACTAATTATTTAATTTTGGAGTGTTTACTTCCCTCGTCTAAAATACAAAAGAAGTATTGTAATCGGCAAAAAATCACCTTTCGAGATTTCTCCAGATCTTCACGTTTCAGGGTCCCTAGATGACGAAAAACAGGTTTTCCCAATTCCGTCTGTCTATCTGTTTGTTGGCGGTATAACTCAAAAACTATTTGTTGGATGAAGACAATATTTTGCATACACATTATATATCTACCTGGCATGAAACCGAGAAAATTTCAATATATACAATGTGAATACCTTAAAGAAATAAAATTTTGTTTATTTTTCATTTAACTTAGTAATAGATACAAGTAGTAATTTGTACATAGTGCAGGCTTTATTCTTACCAAAAATGGGAGCCAATAGATGCAGAATAAATCTTTTACGATACAAGAAGGAAACACAAATTAGCGCGTTACTAAAATAGCTGCGACGCAGGAATCCGAAGAGTGGGTGCTCCGTGGCGCAGGTAGAAATTGCCCAGTTTCTTTCAATATCTCACAAAACGTTGGAGCTGCATATGCGGTCCGCCTGCCGTTCGAATTCGACCACCGGTAAGGTTTTTTTTCCATTTGAAAATTTATTTATATATTATTAATTATAAACTAGCAGTCCAGTGAGACAAATGTCTCATTTAAAAAAAAACAAAAAAGACCGTTTTTCAAATAGAACGTGTATTAAATAAAAACTGTACCCAGACCTGGAAGGTGTCAAAGTGGTTGCCTAACCGATCGACGTTTTAAGGCGCAGAGGGTCGCAGCTCCGTTTGGCTGCTGAAACATTTTTATTTAATACGCGTTCTATTTGAAAAACGGTCTTTTTGTGATTTCTCGAAAACCGGAAGTGTCACGTGACTAAAATTCGGTTCCTGAGGTGACATGACCATTCCAAACATATAACTTTAATAACTTTTTTCTCTATCTCTTACGGTTTGGCTGCTGAAACAGCGTCCCGGACGGACCGATAGACAAGTCTATTAGATAAAGGATTACAATTATTTGCAAAGAGTCAATATATATTACATTTTGTATTGATATTGAAATTGTATTGAAAAGCAATCAGTTTCAATCTTTAACGTAGCTTCAGTGCTTCAGTGAAATGTTGTGGTTTTTGTGAAAAATCTATCTGGAAGATGGAAATATCTACAAGGGGTTTTGTACAGTCAGAGTTGCAGTCAGAATTTAGCAGAGCTTGGGCTAGTATTGCTACTATTAGAACGAGACATCAACGAAGTGAATTCAGGTATCCAAATCAACTGAGAAAGGTTAGTGAACTTTAATTACTAGATTTCGAATATACGTTTTGAACAAGTTTAGTGAAGGCAAAATTCTATCGAATTACTTTAACCCTTCAGTACCCGTTTACGGTCTGTGAGACCGAGCAACCACATGATGCAGTATATTATTTAATGTGCTAGCGTTAGTTTACCGCCCATTTCACTACCTTTCTATATATTGCCATTGAAGATCTGTATGCAGTTTTGAGTTCGTGCGTGCAGTGGTTTAAAAGTTATTTATAATTTCGGTTTCAGAAACCGAAGCGGGTACCCGAGTTGCTTTTATTTTTACCTTTGATATACGACCAATGTGAGGAGAAGGAAGTATTTTCTGCATTTTTAGTAACACTGTTATACTGACACATTATTATAGTCATGGCAGATTTTATGAGATAGAACAGGCGCCACTAGAACAGACGATGCGATATATAATAGCGGAGGAGGATGTCGATAACTCGTTTTATGATGATGTGCCATCGTCTGACGAAGATAATTTATTGAAAACTAGGGAAATTAACAGTGACACTGAATAGGAAATATCTGATTATGAAGACGTTAGTGAACAAGAAACTAATGCCATAAGGTATCTCATTATTTTTATGGAGGTGGAAGAGGGGTGTCGGACTGCGAGACCGGTGCAGGTACTGATGTCTTAGAATTTTGAACGGGTACCGGAGGGTTAAGAAATATTGTATTTAAAAAATAAGTTTATGCTTACTTTTTATAAATTAATAAGTGATTCGAGTACTCGGCGGTTTTAGGGTATTATAATTTGAAATTACATATTTTGGTTTTAGTTCATATTTATCCGGAATGTAAAGTTATCAACGATTATCAAGTTATTAAACCTCTGATTTTGACTGTTAATTATTTTATACTTGTCAACTAAACTTCATATCAAAGCTCAGCTTCAAATTGGTTTCATAAGAACGTAAAGATACCCGAATACGTCGTTATAATATTATAAGTAAATGTAAAAACAACTAATTGAAATTGAGGTTAATAATATTATTCTAAATCATCACCCATTTAGCTGAAAAAAAGGAATCTTCAATGTCTCTGATTGAGCTAGTTCGAGGTAATAGAAGGTAACATTATTATAATTACAACGTGACAAAACATAAATCTCATTCAAGTCAAGTTTGACATTGACGTTTGCTTTATAGATGCAGGTAGGTTAGTGTAACTGCAACATACTCGTGTTTATATTGATATATAAAGAGGAATAATTAGTACAGCAAATTATAAGCGAATTCCTACTGCTGCTCTTAAATTTTGGCTCACAAAGTGGGGCTTGACATTAATGTAAATAACACTACTAAAAAGAGGGGGTGCTATTACATATTGGCACCTCAAGTGGGGCTAGAGATATTACATAGTTTTGTAAGATTAACCTTCAAACTTTGAGCTATATTTCCACACCGAGACCACTGTTTCACGCTGCACACCAGCTCTTTGCTATCGTCAAATTGTTGTGTTAAGCTGTAGCCACTCATACACTTTGTGTGTAATTCATGTAAGTGCATTATTCTTTATCTTAGATATTATATCTACCACGTTTTGGTATCTTATTGTCATTAATACTGTTTATATGTGTTTTGAGCCTTTCCCCATTAGGGAGGCTAAACGCGATTTGAAGATTGTAGTAGATTGCAATCAGTCTGATAAAATTGCCTTTCCTTAGACTGACGTGACGTTACACCGTAAAAATATCCCCGTATTAGAGTATCACGGACCAACCCAAGCCATGTGTTTTTAATTGCAACAGCCTTATGATACTGTGCCGCGGAGGATGCTAGCTCGATATGGTATAAATCGGAGCATACCCAACATGTAGAATTTTCACCAAATTAAATTTGCAATACTATTTTCGGGTGTATAAAAGCCGCTCCACTCCATAAGCTGCACTATCTAAACGAAATTGCACCCGCTGATATACGCAGAGAAGGATAACAGAGAGAAGCGCAAATCCTTTGTTCAACCGTAAACCTCCTTCCAAAAGCCTAAAATCTAGAAAGTGTTTCCTGTGGTCAACCTCAGCGTTAACTATACAACCTCAGAAAGCTCTGGCTATTAAGAACTACCGGAGTGGATGGCATGCTTCCATCCGACCATGATACCGATAGGACTATATGGAAGTCATTAATTAGGCTACGAAGCCGGTGTTTAGTATTGTTTATTTATTTAAGTAGATGACTGTATTTGACTTTATATTATTTTCTATTTCTATAATATATACATTTATTTCATACTGATGTCAAAAATGACATTTTTCGAAAACTGTCATCAAATGTTGACATTTTCGTTAAATTCTCAGTAAGCAAAGTGATTCTTTTTTGTCACTTAACTGCGAAATACTTTTATGTTCTAGAATGCAAAATTCTTTAGCGTTCTAGAACATAAAAGAAATGTCAAAAAAATTATAATTTTTTAGGAATTTATTTGTGATTTTATTAATTAAGCAACCTACATTAGTTTTTTATTAAGTAATTTAAAATTTCAATAGATACTAATAACTATTATAAACTATTATAAACATGACTAATTTATGTTGTACTACATGTAAATTGAAGGTGCCGAGACTGCGGTCAGTTAAATTTATACGTCACTTTGACGTTTGTCAAACAATTCAGCAGGCCGTGGTTCAAACATAAATTAATTGTTTATGAAATATAAAATTGTCAATTAACGTTGACAGTTACCTTACTTAATTTTTTTTATTCTTATATTAGTTTTATGGCAGTTTTCGAAAAATCATTGTTTGCATCTCGAATGCGAAATACTTTTGCGTTCTCGAATGGGTATTTTGCCTCGCTAAAGCTCGGCAAAATAACTTCCATTCTTGAACGCAAAAGTAGCATTTCGCATTCTAGATACAAAAATAGCCATTTTCGGATTATTTATGGTACAAAAAATGGAACAGTAAATTCCTAGTACTTTAAAGTAAAATTTTAAAGTTCAAGTACTTTAAAACTTATTTTTTGTATTCGCTCCCCAACTGGTTACTTTGGAAACTGTCTAGGATCCTCAAAATGGGCATTTAGAGGCCTTGTACTTAAAGTCGTCATGGCAACATTTTAGCGGACTCAAACATTAGTTGCCATGACGACTTTAAGTACAAGGCCTCTAAATGGCCATTTTGAGGATCCTAGACAGTTTCCAAAGTAACCAGTTTGGGGAGCGAAAAATACATTTTCGCGCGGCCTCCTAATATAATACCGCGTTAATGGTAATTGAAACTTCATATTATAATGTTTGGAGAGCTAATACAAAAAAACGTTGTATGCAACACGTCCTCAAATGGCTTTAGAGGACTCATCTTCATATTACGGACTCGGCTGCGCTTCGCTCCGCCTCGTCCGGAAACATTACGACTCGTCCCCTAAAGCCTTGCTTTGAGGACTAGTTACATAAAATACTTTCTACGACCACAAATTTAGAGAATATAACATCATATTATTTCATTAAAATTTTGACATTTATTATATTAGGTTAAATTATGCTTGACAAACGTCAAAGTGACGGTTGAAAACTAACTTGATTTTAGTTTTGGCTGTGGCTAATAAAGCAAATACTATTTGAACCTAACTTCACCCCATGACTAAAACATCGTTGCCAACTTCAGCTCATGACTAAGAGGCTCTTTAGTCATAGGTTATGAAGGCATGATTAAAAGGTCACTTAGCGACATGTATGTTAGTATGTTAAATGGCATTTTAGTTACAGGAGTAGAAAAAATACTATTATTGTACGAAAAATGGAACATTAAAGTCCTAGTACTTTAAAGTAAAATTTTAAAGTTCAACTACTTTAAAATGATACGTCAGTTGTTGACATGAAATTTGAAATTATTTACTTTTTATTTAAAATTCACTAAACTTGCAGTATGAAATAAACCGTTGTATTCACCACGAACGAAAAGTGTTTTTAAAGGTCCTCGCAAGTAATTCCGTCCTCGGCTGACGACTTTCTCGTCTTTAAAATGCCACTTTTCGTTCTAGATAAATAAACTGCTATTATTCATTCTAACAATGATATACTTAATGTATTTTTGTTTTCAGTTAGGAACTGCTATTCACGTACCTACTTTTTTATCGTCACTCCATCTAACACCTTTGCATGAAATGACGATGATTGTCTTTATTAACAGAGCATTTCGACGAAGACTCGAAGAAAGGGGACACAAATATATTACTAAATTGTAATTTTCTTGGAAGGCTACAATAATAAATGTTGGGAAAGAGAAAAAAGGTAAAGGTAATGTAACTATCATCCTTATTGCTACTTTGAGTTACAGCTTAAAGTGGAAACACCTTGTACTGCGATATCAAGCTGTATAAGCGTTAATATATTTTTAAAATATGTAAATTCTCGACAGTACCGCCTACGTACAATTCAAAAATAAAAATTGTATTGCTCTATAGCTAAAGATGTTTTAAGCATTTTCTGAATAATGTTGGTTTTGGTAGTAGTGTTGCATCTGCACTACTCAAATAGTGTTCTATATCATGTTTTTGAGGATATTAATCAAATTTTTACTCAGATTTAAAACAAGTGGACTAATTAGAAAGTTCAGTATCAGCAGATTTCATTGACTCACGATTACAGTGGGGCAATTCATCACGTTCATCCATACGACAATGTTATTACGCTGCATTACCGTAAAGCCTAAACCTCAATAATGTATGAACGATGACAGCGGATTTCATTACAGTGAAATAATTATAGCACCAACCCATTGCAATTGCAGATCGGGAAATATATCCTGGATTCCACAGAGCGCTCCAGGAGGGAACAGTATTGTTAGATGTTATTCAAAATCCGATTTACTGTGCCAGCAGCGTTATTCTAAATGAGGAAGAAGAAAAACCGTTTCCTTGCACCACAGGCATTCATAGTTTCCCACTGGGAGTGAAGGAACGTGGCGTCACGAAGTGTAAGAAAAATGGCCCTCTATATAGTCATACTGGTAGCTGTACGTGCAGTAGGAGCCCCTGCAAGCCTTCTTATAACTTCAGGGAGTTCCTTAACTTTCATCGTTTTGTTTGCTCGATGCCACTTTTAGGATATGACGAGGATTAATGTTAGTGTATTGATCTTAAATTAAGAGGTTAAATAAGATCATTTGTTTAAAAAAGGAGCTCAAATGCAAGGTGGTTTATAATAAATAACTTCTGAATATATTATTTTTAGTGAATATATTTGTCTTTAGATTTGTTATGTACTAACTAGCTGCGTGAGTAAAAATTTCTTGTACGGTTACTGTTAACTCTTAAAACCTGTACACTAAGAATTAGATTTTTTATAGACATTTTATACGAGGCCTTATCACCATATTTTTTTCTTGACGTTTTACGACTCGCTGCTTACGTGGAAGCACATAAAAATGTACAAGTAAGAAGTCAGTTTAGTTGGGGATTGGTCGATGTAAGAAGCCGTAAGGCTCCTGACATTAGCTGCAAGAAAAACCTCTGGCTTGAAGAAGCATCGCTACGAACCAATTAATCAATTTACAAAGTATATATTAGAACAAAAATGCGATGTTTTGGATGCAGAAAAATGAAGCAAAAGAAAACTATGTCAGCAAAAGACACTAAGTCCATCATGCAACTGCCTCTCGGAAGTCAATGAATCAAACGAAAAGTTGTTTTACATTTTAAGTTAAGACAGTACTACCAGTTCTAACCTTCGCATGCCAATCACATACACTAACAAAACAGCTCTAAAATAAATTCCAGAGTACTGAAATAAGGTTTCCACGAAAACAAGAACATAGGAGTGGAACTGAATAGTAAACCGTTGGAAAATTCAATAAAAGACGCACAACTGAGATGGCTAGGACACCTTCATCGGATGGAAGACGAGAGGACAGATAGGAAGGCAGTACCACAAAAGTGAAGAAAAGGGGAGCCAGGGGTCGACGACCTAAAAAGACATGAGGAGAACAAGTCAAAGAATTAATAGAAAGAAAGGGAGGATCACGAGAACATTAGAAAGAATGGAAGAAACTTTGCAGAGTGACACCCCAACAATTCTGAACAGCGGTGGGTAAAAAACGGATTAAGTAAAGCCAACAACAAAACTAAAATAACAAAAAAAAGAATGCCAGTTCTAACCTACACCTTTATGCGGTCATACACACTGACAAAAACAGCTTAAAAATAAACTCCAGGGTACGGAAATGAGGTATCTAAGAAAAAGGGAACGTACGAACGGAAATGGATGTCAAACCGTTAAAAGAGTCAGTTAAAGACGCACAACTGAGATGGCGAAGACATCTTCGTCGGATGGAATACGAAAGAACAGGTAAAAAAACGTGCGAAGAACGAGTCAAAAAATTAACAGAAAGAGGGGAGGACCGCGGACAGACGTTAAAGAACTCACTTGAAATTGGAAGAATGGAAGAAGCCTGGGAGAGCGACCTCCCCTAACAACCTTTCACAGCGTTACGTAAAAGAGAACGGATAAGTAAAGTTATGAAAACTATAGTAAAAAAAGAAACAAATTTTTAATGCCATAAAAAGACATTAAGCCGTTTGCCATAGTGCCTATCGGGAGTAAATAAATCAATGGAAAGTTTAACATTTCAAATGCCACAAGACAGAAAATGCTTATATTTAAAAGATGACGTTGGGCCACAAATAAATGTACGTATTTACTGCTGCTACTAATTTTGATAAAGACAGTGGTAATGGCAGTACCAGTTCTAACCTACGCGTGTAAGACATGGACACTGACAAAGAAGCTCTAAATTAAACTCCAGAGTATTGATATGAGGTTTCTAAGAAAACGAGAACATACGAACCGAAGTGAATAGCAAACCGTTGTAAAACTGAATTAAATATGCACAACTAAGATGGTCAGAATACCTTCATGTGGTGGAAGACAAGACCTGGCGCTCTTATGTTTGCCTTTATATAGTCTTTATACAGTTTCCCTAGTTGGCAAGTGGCGGGTTCTCCATTGCTCGTTGGTGGCCGAATTGGAACTGCATTTTTCGAAAGTGCAATTAGCCATTGTGATCCAGTTCTGATGCCGGAGATTTGAAATTGCTTGATTACTCTTCTGCTGCAACCCGATGTTTCCCGTCCAAAGTGTTAGGTCACTATTGGTCAACAACTTGCTTCACTCGACGATTTTATTTATCGATTCTTCATCTGCGGGCGGTCAATAGGATATCCTCAATCCTTGCGCAGGTGCTCTTTGTTTTCCAAAAGATTTGTGCGATTACTTACGTTGATTCCCGGATTCCCTGCAGACCTGAGTTTTAAATTGTTTGCCTTTTTCACTGGAGCCGCGGATGCAATTCTTCACTAACGCAACTAATTACTCAGTTTGCCACACTAGACTCTTACTTGCGCGTAGTGTAACATTTAGTTATTCGCTGATTGAGGCTGTTCGGACTGTCTGTCCACAGTTTTCACTTTTGTGATTCGCTGCGAAGCTTTTGTAGGCTTTCGCCAGCTTTGACACTACAAGTAGCTATGTATGCTCTACAATGATATTAAAATGTAGACTCTCGATGCTTTAGTAATCTTGAGAGGTTTCTCGTAAATTACTGTGTTTATTAATATTTAGATGCCTTGTTAATTACGTAACGCTACAACATAAAGACGTATAGCGCGTACAACACACGGGTGGAGTTCAAATCGCGTTTGCAGACGCTGTAGTTCAAATTCCACCACCCACAATGTTTTTTTATTTGAAAATTGATGTAATTTACATTACCAAGGGTTTATTTTTATTGTTACTCCTACTTTCTTATACCTTGTTAATTTGTTTAATATCAGAGAGTCCACTTGCGAGGGAAGTTATGATAAAAGCCCTTTAAAAAATTTTAAGGTTGTTTTTATTTTATATTCCATTATAATTTTCGATTTGAATTACTATTTCTCTGTTTTTACTAATTTGCATTTTCTTTTTATGTATACTTTTCTAATCGTTATTTGCGTTGGCATCAGTAGAGATTAAGTAAGCTTACTATTTTTCTCTCAGATGAAGTTCATTTATTGATATTCATTTACATTCATTTTACACGGTTTTTGTGCAGCAATCCATCACTTTTTCTTATGTGTTGCATCGTTTAATATTACTTAACTTCTTGTTTTTATTGTGTTAATATCACTTGTTTGTGTAAGGCCCTTTTTCCGCATTGCTTGATTTCTTCACGAACTCTAGCTTTTATTTTCATACTTATCAAAACATCTGTTGTTGTTTTCAAAAACGCTAGTAATTATTTTTATTATTTTAATTATTTTTGAGTTTTTTTTTACCATTGCGTAATCTACATATGTCACTCTGACACGGGACTGTCTATGTAATTATTTTGGTAAAATGCTTCCCTATACACCAAGGTATATTTTGCACTTTGTGCTACCGTTTGCCCTCCTAAGAGTTGATAGAACGGCACAGAATAATATAAATGCTGCCCCGAGCGTGGTGGGCCCGCACCCAGGCTGCAAAAAACGTTATCGTTCTCAGACGCCCTTGTAAAACAAAACTGCCAATTGTTAAGCTAAATCGAAGACTGACCGATCAGGTTACCCGATTTGTTAACGATGACACGCTACTTCTTTAACCGCGCTTGGTTGGTGAAACCCCGCAAGGAATATATCGATCGGTTTCCAGAAGCTTTTAGCCGGAACGCTAACCTAACAATTTTACACGTGTGCGCCAGCTGCGTCTATTCAAATGTATCGCGACGTTAATGGCTTCCTGACGACTCCATGGTGCCTAGAACCTGACCGAACAAAGGATCGATAGTTGAATTTTACAACGTCGCCCCCATGACAACGAACATTTTTACGAATTCAGCCAGCTATTTTAAAATAACAGTTGCCACACCATAGAGTGCTAAATCCGCGAGATTGTGTTCCACAGAAAAAGCTAAGACTTTCGCTACTGTACTATACATTGCCGTAATCGGAATATTTGTGTCTCATTGCGTTAGCACGAGAAATTCACTTATGTGGAGAATACGCCACACTTTAAGCTTGAATGAGCAAAATTAAGTTAACATCGTATCTATTGTTACCGATAAGTAATAATAGATGCTGATTATTGGATATTTAAGATTCTGATCACATACCTCTGTATTAATCCTCTTTGTATTTTCACTCTGATGAAACTGTTGTAAGTAAATGCACACTCTTTATAGTTAAATATCTGCAGTAAATATCGAGCGGCTCTTAAGTATAAATATTAGAAGTTATTTTTTATCACATGCTACAATTCTTCAACCTGTATTGGCTAAGTAGGGAAGTTTTTGTAAACTATTCATATAGTAGGTACATTTTACATCTCATGGGAAATGATTTTCGTTGTTAAACCCTTACATCATCAGTAGATGCATTTGTCATATGTGAGCAGACACCTAAGTAATGAAATATGTTTCTAGAATAAAGCTAATATACCTCTGTAGCATATCATCAGAGTTCTCTAGTGAGTAATTAGGGCCAATAATAGTTTAAGTCGTACCATCTTTCAGTTGGCACCGACCATATGCAGGTTATGAAGATGGTTTCTCTCATTTATTGAAGATTATAAGGAGAAATAGGTAAGGTAGTTTTATCATCAACAATTAAATAATAATAATATGGTTTTGCCAAGGACTAACACTTACTTAGTGCTTGAAAATATATTTTCTTCAGTTCTGAAACGTCTAAATGAAACGCATACAAGTAATCATATGGAAGAAAATGTAAGTAGTATTTTATGAAACTCTAAATTAAGTATGAAAAGATTGCTTTTTTGTAATACTGTAACTAACACTTCTAAATTGCTCAAAATTAGCAACTACTTCGTCCTGAATGGGGTAGAAAACCAATATAGCTAGACCAAACGCGGTCAATTTTGAACAAGCTCTTCGATAGTGATAACAGAAATAGCGACGTCTGCCATTGTTCCTGCTCATTATCAGGAAGTGCGTTATGAAAGACCATTGTATTACTCCAACCAAGGGCAATTTCCTCTTCTGGCGCTTTTGTATAGCTGAAAAGCAGAAGTAGTGGAAATTGTTAACCCAACAATGTGGACATGTTCTGGCATACTTCCATACACAGCCCTTAATTAAGGTGCTCTCGAGCAGTGTCCTTTGTGCGCCCCAGGTCCTAAGTGGCGCGGATATCCGGTTTCGCTCCCTTATGAAACACGTAATTTGGCTAATTTTAAGCACTTTCGCAATTTAAATATTTCCATTTCCATATTGTTTCAAGTTTTCGGGTGGGCTGAGGATTATCTTAAGGGCGCTCGTGCAGACTACTCGCTCATAGTTAATTGCGTAGCATCAGTGCGAATTCGAAAAGAGAACTTTCGGAAATGGAAACAAATTGTCGAGGAATCGATTCAGCTTTACATCTGAAAGGAAAATGGGTTTTGTGGGTTGCACTTGGCGAAGTAGTGTTTGGCTTGTAACACGCTTTTGTTGTTGAGAGTGTTAGATAGTGCACTCTTACTTGTGCTTTGAGTGTCATCGAAGAGGATAGAAAATTGCAGACAATCAAATGAAACTGACAAATAACTATTGTGTGCACTTCTACATTTTAAAGTTTGTTATGATGAATGCAGTATATTTTTGTTTTACAAGTAGTAGGTTTTCCATATAAGTAGTGTAGATAGTGGAACTGGAGATCACACAAAGATCAGTTAATCCCTTTAGCTGCAACTGTCAAAAGGTTTTTAAGATTGTTTTCGGTTCACATGTTATTTCTTACTCGAATAATACAGTGTACGAGTATATGAAAATTAACCTTTTGCAATTTGATTTCTGCAGCACACAACTATTGTCCTTCGATCAACCTTTAAGCGAAATAGTCTGATTCAACTACGAAACCCAACGCAGGTTTGTATCCACAAGCTTTTTCTTGAGCAACTTCTGGGTGAACTCTATTTAAAAGTTCCTATGGGCTAACGCAAAGAGTTTGATATATTGGCGACGTGCAATTCTGATGAAGTAAGGTGCTTTTCCTGTTCTACTAAAGGATATTATGTTACGTGTACGTTAAATATAGGTCGACGTTACAAATTACATTGTGTACAGTTAGCATCTTTGAATTTTCATAACATTATAACATGCGAACGGATGCTACCTTGGCTCATATAAGCTGTGGAGAATGTAAAATATTCTGGTTCAATAAAGTAACTCTTCTTGTATAACAGTAACCACAAAAATGTAGTATTATATTGTTGAGATTTAATTTTTGTTCCAGGTGAGTGTATTTGCCTTTTACTACTTCCCACCCGGACACATAGTTGTTACTAGAAATGGTAAGTAGGCTTTACACTTGATCGCAAATTATTGTAGTCATCTAATCGAAAATCTCCATCTTACATGCTTCTATGATATGAAATTGTGCCAACAATATTCCTAATGTTTCTAAAAACGATACCCTCTGTAAAAGCCACTGCCTCTACACACTTAATTTGTTTAAGTCGAATTATCTGCTCTTATCGTACAACACCTACAAGATTTTACCTTCTTTGAATTAAATTAAGTATGGCCTACTGTGTGCATCCGACAAATTGACAGATCTTTATCGTGCGTGCTGGAACGTTATCTAGAATGGAATTGCCACGAACTGAGGGTTTTTAGTCTATTTCCTTGTTGAGATTGAGATTGAAGAAACTGGTGCTCAAAAGCGGAAAGATAATATGCGAAATAAACAGAAACCTTTTGGGAAATGTGTTTCCGCGCAGGTTCCTGAAATGTTCTCTTATCTGACGAATAAATATAGCCATACTGTGTAAATAACAAAATACCAAGGACAATAATAACAATAAAGCAGCTCTGCTTCCACTTTTACTATTTTTTTGAATTTGTACACTATCGTTTTTATTCCAGAAATCGTTACTGACATAAAAGTGTGTGACGACAAGTATAGATATTGAAATAATGCCTTTTTAACTTACAGCATTGGCCATAAGATAAATACAAATCGGAATATTCTCTTTAATGCTGTACAACTAACAATAAATTACATAAGATAGAGCAAAAAATAAAAAACAACACCAATTTCATTATTTTGTCAAAATTAATTAACGAGCACACACAACACCGCAGCAAAGATATGCAGATGCACATATATAATACAGAGTACGCAATTAAAACAATTTTAACGGCTAACAGTTACGCAGTTTAATATTTCAACAGGCTATGTTAACAAACGGCTTGCAAGTTATTCGAGTTCGACACGAGACAAACAAGATGCTCTGTGCCGAAGGTTGTAAACAGAACTCTGGTAATTGAATTGAATGAGGATGAACCGAATGCTAAACGAGAACCCCTTGCTGGCGCTTTATATGGCTTCCCCACTCGCGTAAGTGGAGATTATTTATCGGATTGCTTGCGCCACCAGAGTGTTTTATTACCCCCTTCTTCATCTGTTTATAGATGCACTAATGTTGCAAAGTTTTACATTGAGTGCCTTTTACACTGTAGTTGCGGATGTAATTTATCACTCCAACATTAGTCAATTAGTTCTCCGTTGTGTTAAGCTGGATTGCTTTTTGAAGTTAATTTTTCACTTTTAAGATCGCCTGCGCTACACTTGCTGGCCTTTTGCGCTTACACAGTAAATAACCTCTCGACACCAACCGATGTAATGACAGCAAATTTTATCTTGCCAGCATCTGATGAAGCAAAATTAATTAATTCATATGACCTGAATGAAATTGCTTAAATCCTCTAAAGCGCACATTTTCTTGTGTTTTTACTATGGCACAGAAGAAGACAAAAAGTGGCAGACGTTTTTTTCAATGTATTAATGAGATTAAGAGAGACAATTTAACTGGTGTCATTGTCAACCAATGGCATTCCTCAACTTAAAAATCCGATCGAACCATTATTTTAGAGCAATAATTCGAGGAGCTTTATTTCAGCGAAAATTTTTTCTGTAACTATTTTTTAATGAACAGTTAAATTGTCAAGACGAATAGGACTCTAGGTCGAAATATTGCAGACAATTTTTGCTCTTCAGATTGTCTCGTTTCTGTTGTTTTAGAAAATAACGATTCGTGCAAGTACTCATCGTTATTTTCGTCGCCGCAGAAACTCGTTTCTGAATCGCAAAAATTATTGTCGGCAATATTTTGACCTCCCGTCCTGTTATTACTGAAAATCGTATGACACTCATTAATGACCAATAGAAAAATTAGTTGACGAGCCGTAACCAAGACAACAACCAAATTTCTTGGAAATTTTCTGTAGGTAGAAGTAGAATAGGGCTAGTTCACCCCTACTCCTTTTAATTGATTTGCGGTTTAATTCGCGGATTTATTCGCGGAATTCGCGGTTTTAATTTCGATTGACCCAATTAATTTCGCGGTTTGATCTAATTAATCACATATGAAGTTTGATATGTAATTTACATATGTGCTACTGATTAAATTACGCATTAGCTTCCGATTAAATTACGCGCGGCCATTTTTAATTTGCTTCTGGAATTACGCGGCGGTGCGCATGAATGGATTAACCAGAGTTCCATTAACCCTACCTACTATAGAAGCTTTTTACCATTAACCCTAAGTTCTAAGTTTAATTTTTTGAATTTAAATCTCCCGGGTGTCCGCCATCTTGGTTTTCTGCGCGCGCACTTCTCACAGGTGTCGTTTTTAATTTTGAATTTTTGCGGAAATATTTGAATTTCAAACTGCTAAATCTTCCGTCTCCCTCATCGAAGCTGCTCTCTCTCTCTCTCTCTCATGCACGGAGGCCATTTTAATTTCGCGCGAATATTTGAATTTTAAATTTGTTCAGATTTTTTCTAAGTCCCTGTTTTGGTAGATTTATCTCTCTCTCTCTCTCTTCTGCTCTGGTTGTCTCTCTCTCTCTTGCAGTCACAGGATGGATGTTTAATTTAAAAAAATCTCTGGCGGACTTGGATTTGAACTCTCTACGTTTGCATACACATTGGGCTCACATCGATCGATGCCGCTAGACCACGGAGCGCTACGGGATTTAAAGGGTTTGAACAAAACGTTATTTCACAGCTCTGCCGTCACGCTGCCCGAATTTAAAACAATCTATTTTTTGAGAAATATGATTTATAAAAACTGGAATGTATAGCTTATTGTGTTTAAAGGTAGATACATTTTAAAAAAATTAGATTTGTAAGAGCTTATTATTTATTTTATAATTTGTGCCTGCTATATGGCTGGATTAACGAGATTCTCATTGTCCCTACCTACTATAGGAAATTTCCGTCTAAGTTCCCTTTTTAAAACAGGTCGGTGCCTGTGTTTTGTTTGGTTTTAAAGGTTTGAACATTGTACCACTTAGCTGTTCTGACATTACACTTCCATATTCATATTATAAATAAATTTTAAATGTTATTTTCGACTGAGTTTTAGCCGCTTATAAATTACAACAGCTAGTTTAAAAATTAAATGGGCGATAAGAGCTAAAGGCAGATCGTAATATAAAACGAGTTACAAATTTTATTTTAGTATATTCCTGAAATACTGATAATACGTATTGCTTGAATAAGAAAGAGATAAACATAAAATGCGTAATTATTCGCAATGGTTTTTGCCCCCGGGCGCGTTTTCAGTTAACTTGATTGTTAGCACAGACAATGGAATTTGCTATGATATCACCGACTCTGCAGAACTTTCTATTTCGTCATCCTCAAATGGCCTAACAGGTCGTTGCCTGTCGGTCACAATTATATATATCAGCAATAACATGAACAAGAAGATATACGTATTGCTTGAGTAAGAAAGAGATAAACATAGTAGCAAGTATTGGAGAAGGCTTGACTAATTTTAATTATGACATTTGTCAACTAAACATGCTTACTAATATAATTTTTTGTATGGCTATCTTTTTCTTACTCATATAGGTAAGAAAGGGTGGTGCGTTGCTTTCAGCTACCGTGTTCCGAAGATATCCGAGTCTTATTGTATAAGAATGGTTGTCCCACATAAATTTGAATAAAAACAGACAATTTCGTTGAAAAAAATAGCTTTTCAATATCGTTTGCAAATAAAACAAGGGATACTTGTAAAAATATAAGTCAAACCATTTTTCTTGTAAAAAATTTACGAAAAGACGTATGTGTTGACGACAAATTAAAATAAATTTGAATAAAAGCACGCAAAATTACGAAAATACGTATGTGTTGACTCCCAAAGTAACAAAAATTTGAATAAAAAACGCACAATTTCGTGAAAATCTTTACAAAGCGACTTTATAGTACCGAAAAAAATGATGTAAACACCGTTTTTAAGAGTTATTTCTAAGCATAATTTTGCAAACGTTTAACAAATAAACCGTAATTTTGTAAAAAATTTACGAAAAGACGTATGTGTTGACGACAAATTAAAATAAATTTGAATAAAAGCACGCAAAATTACGAAAATACGTATGTGTTGACTCCCAAAGTAACAAAAATTTGAATAAAAACGCACAATTTCGTTGAAAATCTTTACAAAGCGACTTTATAGTACCGAAAAAATGATGTAAACACAGTTTTTAAGAGTTATTTCTAAGCATAATTTTGCAAACGTTTAACAAATAAACAGTAATTTTTTAAAGTACATCACACAATTATGAAATCGTAGCTCAATTTATATGAATTTTCGATACTTTGTATGTGAAAAATAGCTTCAAATACTAATATTTGAATAAAAACATGCAATTTCCAAAGCATTTCGTTTAAAATTTTAAAAAATCGATATCATCTCCCATGAACATTTATAAAAATCGGCATCCTGTCACATTAAATTCTGCAAAAACGACAAAAAAACAATATTTTTATACAACTTTCATTGAAAAAATAGTAAAATTTTACAAAAATACGTCTGTGTTGACGACAAATTGAAATAAATTTGAATAAAAGCACGCAAAAATTACGAAAAGACGTATGTGTTGACGACAAATTAAAATAAATTTGAATAAAACACGCAATTTCATTGAAAAATCTACTACCACCCTACATTTTGATAACAAAACTTCAGTTATGTGGGCTCTTTGTGCATTTTTATTACAAAAATTCTTGTACAATTTACTAAATATTCATGTGATGACGACAAATTAACTCAAAAGTGAACAAAAATCACGCAATTACACGCCATCTCACATAAATTTTTACAAAAATCGACATCATATTACATAAACTATGCATAATTTTGCAAATGTTTTACACTTTTTTATAAAATGTATCGTACAAAATTAAAGAAATCACAATTTTCTAAATTATATCACGCCATTATGAAATCGTAGATTGATTTTTTGAAATTTTACACTTTGTAACTGTAAAATAACTTTAAATACTAATATTTTAGCTTTAGATTTTGTAATTATTGCAGATTCGTGAAAAACAAAAGCAGAGTAGAAATAAAAAAAACACAAACACTTTGTAATAAACAAATATATTGTTCTTATTTCGTATAATACTTAATAATAATAAATATAAATGTACAGCTGAATGTCTTATTTTCTAAAAATTCGCTAGCAATTTACAAAACTGTAGTTTGAGGTGCACAACATTTCAAATTAAAAAGGCTGCAAGTAATAAAATCAGAATTTCATTGTGTCATTTTAAAGTTTAAGATGCACCCAATCTAGAATTTCCTTCGTTTTTGGTGTTGATGAAATCTGCCTTAGTGGCGTTTTTCTAACGGCCCTTTTTTGGAGGCGTTTCCTTATCGGCGTTCTTCTGACTGAACCTTTTGTGATGTGGACTTGGATGAGTAGCTGGTGTTTTTAATTTATATTCTAAATCGGACTCGCAGTTATCAGTTTCCATTTCGGTTTTTCCTGTAGTACCAGTCGGGGGCTGGCTTCTTTTGCTGTTTAGTTTAGCCAGCAGGCACATTAGCAACGTTAAGGTCTTTGATGTAATCAGCAAACTGTAGGCGTCCGGGTGGATTATAGTTTTTCGAGGCCGCAGAGTGTCGTGAATTAAATCGACTATGTTAGACGCCGGTAAAATTCACCCTTTATAGTAACGGTACCCTTGTGATCCCAGCTCACATCGCTTGAGGTACTCAAAATGCGTAGGAAAACTTCAGCTTTTTTCTTAAAAGTTTTGGGAAGTGTAGATAAAATAACGGCATTTGATAGGCTGTCACTGGTTGTTTCAATAGGTAGTTTGATTGGCTGCCTCGCCTGGTTTGTGAAATGAAGGAATCGTTGTAACACTTGATTGTACTGGATTCATTTATCGTGATCAGTTAATTTGGACTTTAAAACTTTTTGCATTTCGTCATCAAGCTGTGATAATATATTTTTCTCAGCATCATCGCCAGACTTAAGACGTTGGACAAATTCCGGTGATGCAATCAACATCTTCCGCTCTTTGTCCATTTTAGTCGAAAGGAGCTCAATCGTTTGTTCTGGTATAGCCGTCGTGAATAAACTAGCTTTAAATCAAGACTTTCATAATAAATATATAAAAAAAATGGCAGGTACGGGAATCGAAACCCGTATTCTCTCTCGAGATCAGAGCTTAAATCTGACGCCTTAACCATTCGGCCAACCTGCCTCCCTATATAAACGAGCACTCTCTGCATAATTAAGAAAACATATAGTTTAAAAAGCCTTCTACATGCAATTTCATACAATATTTCATATAAATTAAACCATGTACAAATTTCTAAATCAGGTTGTGATATATATTTTATCGAAAGACTTGACCCTCAGCTGCCGTTTTATTATTTGTCGTGATGCGTCATCGTTGAATTTACAAGAGCCAACCTGTCTGCGATGTGACGTACGCAGTGTTTCCATACCTTTTTATTTTAAAATTCTATAAAATCAGAGGTCCAAACTGCAGCCGCACCAGGTAACAGAGTATAATGGTTTAAAACGTGTTAGTGCGGCATCAGTCGGGCCTCTGCTTTTATAAAATTTTAAAATAAAAAGGGATGGAGACATTGCGTACGTCACATCGCAGACAGGTTGGCTCTTGTAAATTCAACGATGACGCATCACGACAAATAATAAAACGGCAGCTGAGGGTCAAGTCTTTCGATAAAATATATATCACAACCTGATTTAGAAATTTGTACATGGTTTAATTTATATGAAATATTGTGTGAAATTGCATGTAGAAGGCGTTTTTAAACTATATGTTTTCTTAATTATGCAGAGAGTGCTCGTTTATATAGGGAGGCAGGTTGGCCGAATGGTTAAGGCGTCAGATTTAAGCTCTGATCTCGAGAGAGAATACGGGTTCGATTCCCGTACCTGCCATTTTTTTTTATATATTTATTATGAAAGTCTTGATTTAAAGCTAGTTTATTCACGACGGCTATACCAGAACAAACGATTGAGCTCCTTTCGACTAAAATGGACAAAGAGCGGAAGATGTTGATTGCATCACCGGAATTTGTCCAACGTCTTAAGTCTGGCGATGATGCTGAGAAAAATATATTATCACAGCTTGATGACGAAATGCAAAAAGTTTTAAAGTCCAAATTAACTGATCACGATAAATGAATCCAGTACAATCAAGTGTTACAACGATTCCTTCATTTCACAAACCAGGCGAGGCAGCCAATCAAACTACCTATTGAAACAACCAGTGACAGCCTATCAAATGCCGTTATTTTATCTACACTTCCCAAAACTTTTAAGAAAAAAGCTGAAGTTTTCCTACGCATTTTGAGTACCTCAAGCGATGTGAGCTGGGATCACAAGGGTACCGTTACTATAAAGGGTGAAATTTTACCGGCGTCTAACATAGTCGATTTAATTCACGACACTCTGCGGCCTCGAAAAACTATTAATCCACCCGGACGCCTACAGTTTGCTGATTACATCAAAGACCTTAACGTTGCTAATGTGCTGCTGGCTAAACCTAAACAGCAAAAGAAGCCAGCCCCCGACTGGTACTACAGGAAAAAACGAAATGGAAACTGATAACTGCGAGTCCGATTTAGAATATAAATTAAAAACACCAGCTACTCATCCAAGTCCCACATCAAAAAGGTTCAGTCAGAAGAACGCCGATAAGGAAACGCCTCCAAAAAAGGGCCGTTAGAAAAACGCCTCTAAGGCAGATGTCATCAACACACCAAAAACGAAGGGAATTCTAGATTGGGTGCATCTTAAACTTTAAAATGACACAATGAAATTCTGATTTTATTACTTGCAGCCTTTTTAATTTGAAATGTTGTGCACCTCAAACTACAGTTTTGTAAATTGCTAGCGAATTTTTAGAAAATAAGACATTCAGCTGTACATTTATATTTATATTATTAAGTATTATACGAAATAAGAACAATATATTTGTTTATTACAAAGTGTTTGTGTTTTTTATTTCTACTCTGCTTTTGTTTTTCACGAATCTGCAATAATTACAAAATCTAAAGCTAAAATATTAGTATTTGAAGTTATTTTACAGTAACAAAGTGTAAAATTTCAAAAAATCAATCTACGATTTCATAATGGCGTGATATAATTTAGAAAATTGTTATTTCTTTTAATTTTGTAAGATACATTTTATAAAAAAGTGTAAAACATTTGCAAAATTATGCATAGTTTATGTAATATGATGTCGATTTTTGTAAAAATTTATGTGAGATGGCGTGTAATTGCGTGATTTTTGTTCACTTTTGAGTTAATTTGTCGTCATCACATGCATATTTAGTAAATTGTACAAGAATTTTTGTAATAAAAATGCACAAAGAGCCCACATAACTAAAGTTTTGTTTATCGAAATGTAGGTGGTAGTAGATTTTTCAATGAAATTGCCTGTTTTATTCAAATTTATTTTAATTTGTCGTCAACGCATACGTCTTTTCGTAATTTTTGCGTGCTTTTATTCAAATTTATTTCAATTTGTCGCCAACACAGACGTATTTTCGTAAAATTTTACTATTTTTTCAATGAAAGTTGTATAAAAATATTGTTTTTTGTCGTTTTTGCAGAATTTAATGTTACAAAATGCCGATTTTTATAAATGTTCATGGGAGATGATATCGATTTTCTAAAATTTTAAACGAAATGCTTTGGAAATTGCATGTTTTTATTCAAATATTAGTATTTGAAGCTATTTTTCACATACAAAGTATGGAAAATTCATATAAATTGAGCTACGATTTCATAATTGTGTGATGTACTTTAAAAAATTACGGTCTATTTGTTAAACGTTTGCAAAATTATGCATAGAAATAACTCTTAAAAACTGTGTCTACATCATTTTTTCGGTACTATAAAGTCGCTTTGTAAAGATTTTCAACGAAATTGTGCGTTTTTATTAAAAGTTTTGTTACTTTGGGAGTCAACACATACGTGTTTTCGTAATTTTGCGTGCTTTTATTCAAATTTATTTTAATTTGTCGTCAACACATACGTCTTTTCGTAAATTTTTTACAAGAAAAATGGTTTGACTTATATTTTTACAAGTATCCCTTGTTTTATTTGCAAACGATATTGAAAAGCTATTTTTTCCAACGAAATTGTCTGTTTTTATTCAAATTTATGTGGGACAACCATTCTTATACAATAAGACTCGGATATCTTCGGAACACGGTAGCTGAAAGCAACGCACCACCCTTTCTTACCTATATGAGTAAGAAAAAGATAGCCATACAAAAAATTATATTAGTAAGCATGTTTAGTTGACAAATGTCATAATTAAAATTAGTCAAGCCTTCTCCAATACTTGCTACTATGTTTATCTCTTTCTTACTCAAGCAATACGTATATCTTCTTGTTCATGTTATTGCTGATATATATAATTGTGACCGACAGGCAACGACCTGTTAAGCCATTTGAGGATGACGAAATAGAAAGTTCTGCAGAGTCGGTGATATCATAGCAAATTCCATTGTCTGTGCTAACAATCAAGTTAACTGAAAACGCGCCCGGGGGCAAAAACCATTGCGAATAATTACGCATTTTATGTTTATCTCTTTCTTATTCAAGCAATACGTATTATCAGTATTTCAGGAATATACTAAAATAAAATTTGTAACTCGTTTTATATTACGATCTGCCTTTAGCTCTTATCGCCCATTTAATTTTTAAACTAGCTGTTGTAATTTATAAGCGGCTAAAACTCAGTCGAAAATAACATTTAAAATTTATTTATAATATGAATATGGAAGTGTAATGTCAGAACAGCTAAGTGGTACAATGTTCAAACCTTTAAAACCAAACAAAACACAGGCACCGACCTGTTTTAAAAAGGGAACTTGGACGGAAATTTCCTATAGTAGGTAGGGACAATGAGAATCTCGTTAATCCAGCCATATAGCAGGCACAAATTATAAAATAATTAATAAGCTGTTACAAATCTAATTTTTTTTAAAATGTATCTACCTTTAAACACAATAAGCTATACATTCCAGTTCTTATAAATCATATTTCTCAAAAAATAGATTGTTTTAAATTCGGGCAGCGTGACGGCAGAGCTGTGAAATGACGTTTTGTTTAAACCCTTTAAATCCCGTAGCGCTCCGTGGTCTAGCGGCATCGATCGATGTGAGCCCAATGTGTATGCAAACGTAGAGGGTTCAAATCCAAGTCCGCCAGAGATTTTTTTAAATTAAACATCCATCCTGTGACTGCAAGAGAGAGAGAGACAACCAAAGCAGAAGAGAGAGAGAGAGATAAATCTACCAAAACAGGGACTGAGAAAAAATCTGAACAAATTTAAAATTCAAATATTCGCGCGAAATTAAATGGCCTCCGTGCATGAGAGAGAGAGAGAGCAGCTTCGATGAGAGAGACGGAAGATTTAGCAGTTTGAAATTCAAATATTTCCGCGAAAATTCAAAATTAAAACGACAGCTGTGAGAAGTGTGCGCGCAGAAAACCAAGATGGCGGACACCCGGGAGATTTAAATTCAAAAAATTGAACTTAGAACTTAGGGTTAATGGAACTCTGGTTAATCCATTCATGCGCACCGCCGCGTAATTCCAGAAGCAAATTAAAAATGGCCGCGCGTAATTTAATCGGAAGCTAATGCGTAATTTAATCAGTAGCACATATGTAAATTACATATCAAACTTCATATGTGATTAATTAGATCAAACCGCGAAATTAATTGGGTCAATCGAAATTAAAACTGCGAAATCCGCGAATAAATCCGCGAATTAAACCGCGAATCCGCGAATCAATTAAAAGGAGTGGGGGTGAACTAGCCCTATTCTACTGGTAGACCAACCTAACTGTAAGAGTTTGTGTAATTACGATTTTCTTACTGAATCTGGAAATTATTTTTCGCGCATTCCAACAACGTCCGCAAATTAATACGACGTTGTTGGAACGCACTCAAGAAAAAATTCCAGAAACAATTAATGCTCTTATGAGATTATATGTGAAAATTGCGCTTTAATGAATACCAGATCTTGAAAAGCAAGGATGTCCTTTGCCACCATTATTACTTAACCTGATCTTAGGAGCCTCAATATAGGAATTGTATGGAATTGGTTGGAGACCAAAAATATCTGTCTGCTACATATCACACACTCATGCAGGTATGACAACGAAACTCTAACGGCTAGTGCGGTGACCTTGTAAGACTCAAAAGAGACGTGTTCTTTAGGTTAAAATAAATCACCAGTTCCTGTAAAAATTGCTACGAAATTTCGTTTTAAGGGAGTTAGAGGCCAATAGAAAAACACAGTTAAAGAAAATTATGTGCAATTTGCACAATTACGCTGCCTACCATGTTGAATTAGATAATCTTGAATAAAATTAGTATAAGGTTCAGAAGAGGCGGTTTTTTAACCTCACTTCCTTCTGTTGAAATTTTCTTCAATTCTAGGTGGACATTCAAAAAATAGTATAGACCCTTTCAAATAAATAAATAATTGCCTGAGCCATAATTTTATAGAAATGTTGTTCTATTTCCGACCAATGCTGATAGGTTTTTTTGCTAGAGTGACGTGCAATTTTGAAACACCCAGCATGTTTATGGGTAAAAGTATACCGCAATACTAGAAAATTAGAGTTTATGACTAGTGTGTACTCCTGGTGATCACGTAATGTAATACAAATTTGCACACTGATAAGAGCAATATTCACAACCTAATTAAATGTCAAAGGGCAATGAAAAGACAAATGCTGGATATCTTTGAAAAGACAGAAACATCAACGAAGGGATAGCGTGTAGTTACACTAACATGGAGATTAGCTTAATATAAGGCAATTGATCAAAATAAGTTTGTTGCAGCAAAGCAGTAAATATATTTATTTTCCACTGATCTATTATTTGTTGCTTATATCTGTGATACGAGGTATATTAAATAGTCCATAACGACCTAGGGCGTAAAGAGCGAGCGTAATGATAACGCCCGCTCGATATTCCCTGGCAAGCCCTCTCGAGAGGGCATAATAAGCGGTTGTTGTCATTACGCTCGCTTATAGCGTCCCAGGGCGTTATGGACTGCTCAGCAAAGTGGATAATAACACGTTGTATGCACCAAGGGCATTACTTGATATTCATAGCCCTCGGACGACATATAAACCCTCGGGCCAGGGGCCCTCAGACTTGTAAAGTCGCCGGGAAGAAACATCTTTATAATGCCCTAGCTACATAAATAACTATTGAGCAATAACATTGATTCGAATCAAGCCGAAGCGGAGTAGTTCCTTAATTAAACTGCAGTAGGTTGGTTTTCTTAATAATTATTTATTATAAAACTAACTGAACAAACTTTGATAATTTAAAATTGATTGAAAAACATTGAAGTAATAGAATTTTACAATTTTTCAAATTTAATCATCATAACATATTGTCCGTACAATAAAATTATATTCCAAGCAACTATCCTCTAAACGCTAAAGATAATGAGGCGAATAAGCAAAGTAAAGAAATAAGAAAAATGCAATTTAACGAGAACCCTAAGCACTTCGTTAACGTTCCACGCTAATTCTTCAGCTTTACAGAAAATTGGTGGAGGTAGACTTTTCAACAAAACACACTTTTTGTTATTAAGCAGCTAATATTATTAAAAACTTTGAATCCATAATTTATCCATGAGTAATACAAAGGAAATTATTACATTCCCAAACCACCCAGCAATACGTTCTGATGACCAAAAAGAGTGGAGCAATCATTTACCACTTCCTGAGCAATTAATAAAGCCCCGCAATAATTAATGTTTTTGGTAATCTATCACTATTACGTCTCTCCTTGCCAAAACTCACAGACGCAGGTGACGGGCGTGATTGATAACCACTAGGCTTTTCGAGTAGTGGAAATCATGGCAGCTTCACTTTTAGCTCTCCTTCGGTGGAGAGCGCGTGACAATAATGGCGAAGAGGCTTAATTAATGCCCGTGTTATGAACGGCCCAATAATTTTATAGGGTTCTTCTGTTGTTCAGACACTTTATTGGACGATGTGGATAATAAAGCGTAGTTTGGAGATGTGCAATATTTCTTGAGCTAATTTGATTTTAATCATGTCGAGATACGAGTACAATACAGCTTGTGAACGATTTTTCAACATAAAAAGGTTGAGTATACTAAAAATCGCTAATTTTACATGAAAGTACAGATGAAAAAATGAGATAGTGTAATTGAGTGACGGTACGCAGCGAATACTATTTGTTATAACAAATAAAATATGACGAGAAAAAAAATGCATCTCCAATACATAACAATATTTGCAATTTCCCGTGTTATTATTTTAGCCTCTAGCTTCTGCTCTTCTCTTCCATAATAAACCTGCATATTTTTGTATGTCATCGGACCATTGTTATGAATAACATCTTCAAAACTAAATTAATATCGACGAAAACTTTGACCATTAAAATAGATATAGCGAATGTTTTTAAATGCATGCGAATACGGTGTACAGGACACCCCACAACACAGCTCAACATGTATTTAATAACCAACCAGCAACAACAAGAGATAAAGGAACGTCAGGCAGAAAATTGGTTGACAATGTATTCAGAGACCTCAATGGAGAAGAGATGCTAAAGATCTTGCACAATAAAACAAACGGGCGGTTAAAAGCGAGAGGGAAAATATTTCTATTTTAAGGCTAGCCATCCGCATAGCTTAAGTCATTTTTACAATGTGTTGTCTTTAGTTTTCATTTGATTGACTTCAATTTTTTTCTAATATCCCTAACACATTATTGCTTCGAGTACTGACGACTGTTTTCCCAATTTTCGTATAGATTTTTCTAAAAAAATCAAAACTTGAAGAAACAATTGCTTTATTTTTTTGAAAAAAAATGGCTCAGTACTGGATGTAAATTGGTTTTTTAATTTTTTTTTATTTACAATCTATTGCAAACGAACAATAAGTAAATGATGTGTTATATATGGGCCATTCTCCATACAACGCAGTATTTCTTGTACCGCGCACTTTCTGTGAAATTAATTAATAAAAATGTACGATGTAAGTCACCTCCGTGATCAGTCTCCATACACGAATTTAAGACAGTAGGAGTCAAAAAATAAATTAGGGAACACTTTTAGTGGAATGCTGAGATTGCACAAAAATAGTTACCATTATATATTTACTTGTCAACCATATTATTTTAAAATAATTTAGATTATAAAGATTTTTTAAACAACTACAAAAGTGTACCCTCAAGAAGAGTCACCTCCGTTATCATAAGGATTATTTATAATAACATCTAACAGATGGCGCATAGCGTCACGCGGTTAAGAGAGTAGAAGCATGGTAACATTCGACAGATATCTTTGACACCAATGTTGAATCAAATCCTGTAAGTTGTGAGTTTTAAGTTGAAACAGTTGTAAAAATTGAAATGCTAAGATAAGTAAATCACCTCCGTGATACCACTAAATAAGTATTATCTTAATATTGTAATTTTATTGACTGGTATTGTTTAATAGACGTAAGATATGCAAATTATTTCGCTTCAGTTTTCTAACCTCAAATTTCCAATTGTAATCAATGAGAACGTTATATTTCGTCACCTCCGTGATCCGTGCTAGATAAAGTGAGTTGTTTTTCTCTTAAATAGTTGTGTCTCTTGTTCTAATTAGTGCAACTATGGTTAAGATAAACCGTAGAGAGCAAGTAAAACTCAATATGAGAAAAACGAGAGAGAAAATAAAAAGTGATCTTATAAAATATGAAGAGGCAACCCGAAAAGAAAGAGAAATATATTTTTAAAGAAAAGAGAAGCGAAAAATCAAGAATGTTTCTCAAATGAGTCAAAGGGAAAAAGGGCTATTCGTAAAGATTGGAGGCAGAGATAAAAAAGCATCGTTTATCTGCAAAGAAAAATAGAGAAGTATCGGACTTCCTAGAAAATAATACACCCCCATCAAGTCCTCAGTTAGTTGCACCTTATGAAAATAATGAAAATATTAATAACGACACGCCATCAACCAGCAGAATAGAAAGTGGGAAAAGTAGATCAAGAAGAAATAGAGAGCACTGAAGTTAAAAATAGCGAAATGAGAAAAAGATATCAGATTTAGAAAAAAAAGTTCAAAAATATAAACAACGAGCAAATCGACTTAAGAAGAAACAAAATTTGGGAAATGCAGATAGTCCGAACCATAAAGTTGCAAGAATGTTGATCGGCGAAAACGTGACACAAGAAGTGAAAAAAAATTATTATTTGGCGAAGTCGTGACAAGGCAGATTCAAGAAAATTTAAAAGAACAAAAGAGCTTACGAGAAGAAAGAAAGATTGTTGGTAGCATTTCTGGACCATTGATAAAAAAGTACAAGTTTCTTCATCTTGTATCGTCGATTACTTCATCTAGACCTTTGAAAATGAATAATTCCGAACAAAGGAACATTATAAGAAAGAGGTTGATTCATCTTAAGAAAGATGTTATCCGATTCCTAGAAAAAGATGAAAATAGTCGCTTAAGTCCAGGTAAAAAAGATACCATAACAAGAAGAAAATGTATAGAAACAGAAAAGACTGCTTAATGATACGATGTTTAACTTGCACAAAGGATTCATCTCGGCATATCCCCAATATAAACTGCTAAATTATGCAACATTTTGTAAATGCCGCCCTTTTTGGATATTAATGCCTAAAGCAAAAACAAGAGACACGTGTTTATGCATTGTGCAAGAAAATATGTCATTGGTGGTCATAAAATTAAGAAAGTTAAATATTCTAAAGCACAGTTTTCCTGATCAAATGAACAACTTTTAGAAGAATGTTTGTTACGAAATTGTACTAATTGGAAACATTTTAAAATTCCAATGAATGATTTTGACCAGAATCAACAGATCACTTATCTATCATGGAAGACAAAGAAAGAAAATGTCAATGATATTTGTTCCGTGTCGACTGAAGATATAATGGCTGTCTTAAAAGAACCTCTTTTCGAACGTGACCAATATTTTTTTAATCCTGATGAACTTTGCAATTTTCAAAATGTATGTTAAATTTTCTTAATTAGTTTCTTTAATAGTTTCTTATGTAGAATATCATAAAATGTTTGGTTCAATAACCTCCACAATACAGTAAGTTACTTCCGTTATCACGTGTAAAATTAAATCCAATTTTTTTCATGAAAAATAATTAATTGATTTTGACAGTGTGAACTGGGGTGTTTAGAATGATAAACAGAATCAATATAATCATTTATTAAATTATTACACTTATTTTGCTTTTTTCAATTTTGATTCTCTACACAGAACAAAATCCTCCCACCCTGGACCGTTCGTATTCCTGAAATTAATACATCCCTTACGCAATTCGTAAAATCACAAACCCTACCTGCCGTTTACAAAGAGTCTCTGAAAGAAACACTCCATAAATACCCTGGCCATCAACATATATATACAGATGGATCAAAAATGAACGGCAATATCGAATCTGCATTTAAAGTGGTAAATCACATGGAATCATATAAACTAAATGTAAACAGCTCAATACATGCAGCAGAACTTTATGCTATTAAAATGGCCCTTGAATATATCAGCAATTACCCACCAGATAAATACACCCTCATGGTAGATTCGCTTAGAGCAGTCGAAATCATCAAAGACGTAACCAATGATAACCCATACGTCTCCGAAATCCACTCTCTCTTTAACCAACTTACGGCAAGCCAGAACAGCCTAATCATCGTATGGATCCCATCCCATATAGGGATCAAAGGAAATGATCAAGTTGATGAAGCGGCCAAGCGCACAACCATGATAGAGCAGACGATAAATACCATTACGGCAACCGACATGAAGGCAACTTTAAGAAACAGAATAACCGACAAATGGAACCAGTCATGGCGGGAAATTGAAGGGAACAAACAACGTAGTGTGAAATCATTCCCACAAAAGTCATAACTCAAGGTTCAACTAACCCGCAAAGAAGAAACCCATCTAAACCGATTGGCAACTGGACATATTCGTGCCACACACGACCATCTTCTCCAAAGACAAGATCATCCAACTTGTGAACTGTGTAATTTATTTATATCGCACTCAGCCAACAGCTGTTAGGCCAATTATAGGCGTCACTGTGCATTTATGGGGACTTCCAACCCCACTAACGACTGCCATGATGTTGTTATGACCGCCGGGACCAACTATTTCAGTGACAGCCGTATCACGAGGCGCCGAGAGATGCAGCCGTGGAACTCCCATCCAAGTTGTGACCAGAAAGAGCGTTGCTTAAATGTTCAACTAACAGTTAAACACATAATTATTGAGTGCCCAAAATTTCACCCACAAAGAATACAAAATCAGCTACCGGATAGCATGGAAACAGTATTCAAAAATACAGACAGTAGTGTTAAGAATTGATTATATTTTGTCAAATCCATAAATATATCTGTGTAATCAAGACTGCGCTAATGGCCTTGGCAGTCGAAGCGTAAATATCAAAATATTAAAAAAAAAATTGGATTCCAAAATATTACGTTTTGTGGAGAATGACCCATATACACTAAGTACACTATAGTTTCCTTATTTACAAAATTATAAATTATACTATTCTCTTATAGCTAGGATGTAAATTGTAAATTGATTTTATACGTATTTTTTAATTTTTTGATCCGACGAAAAATAAGGACAAAAACCTGTAAAAACTATACTCATTTTGACGATCATGGGAGTTTCGCTTCCGACCGTGAGTAGCTGAAGCTACTCCACGCAGTTTTAAAGTTATCGAGAATCCGTGCCAACCGGTCCTAGCGGTCTACATCTATAGAAGTAGCAAGAGCACTTATTTTGTTGTAATGCGTCTTGTCTGGATTGTAAATTTTGTTTTTGAAAACAAATCTGTCTGTTGTTAATCGCGCAAATGGAGCGTTCTAGAAATACAAGAAAGAACGGGAATGCGTATAGAAAAACTAGCGTTAGACACCGTCTGAAACGGTAGGTACAAAAATAAAAAACAAAAGAAACCCATTTTAGAGGTATTTCAGCTGAAGTGACCGAAACAGGTAATGTTAAAAATAATAACAGTTCTGTCACAATTTCCGAAAAAATTGCAATAAATTCCGGTTATTAACTATTAAAAACTTAGCACGCTTTTAAACTCTTTTAATTTATTTAGATTACAAGATTTTTTTAAAGAAACAAATATATATAGGAAATGACGGTGAAATATAATTTTTATAAAATATTTGGAAAGATATTGCTTCGGAAAGAATATCTTTCTAATTTTGCACAAAGTCTGTGGATTTCAAAAACTAAAAACGTTTGTCATTAGAAGCATAGATTCAAATCTCTGACTTAACTGAGTTATTGTGATATCTAGAGCTCTATAAAAATGTTAACTTGAAAATACTTATTACACTCCGATAATCTTTAATCTTCCAAAAGTTTGTCAAAATGTCTTTTAACTTTCGGTCTGCGTTTATTTTTACATGTAGGCTTTATGTTCCAGTGGTTAGCTAAATGGTTGTTTCTAATTCAGCACTAAGATACTCACTTCGATATTTCTCTAATATCCTAGAGGTTTTTTAATACAGGTTGTAGCTTTAATCAAATCCGTGTCTGGATCCTGTAGCATTTTTGAAGTCATATTAACTTCCCCCAAAATTGTATTCACAAAAACACAAGGAATCACAAATTGCGTTTATTGAATGAAAGAAAAATAAAAATAAATGGCCCTTTGGCCCCCCTCAGGCTCAGGGCCCCCTCGCGGCCGCGGGGTATGCAGGTACCATGTTACGCCACTGTCTATCTGGTGTATTAAGGACAACTATCGTTGGAAAATGAGAGCATTTTCTATCATTCATTATTATTTTAAGGTTGTATTGTAGGTGCTAAAACAGGAAAACCCTTAAACATTGCCGTTCGAAACCAATTTTGTCCCATTTGCGCTAAAGCTAAAAATTGGACTGGTACGTCAACATCTATGAAGGCAGATATAATTTTAGAGGGTTTCCCAAATACATAAAACTAGTGGGCGATTGCGATAGTAGAGTATGCAAGAAATTCGAAAAATATATATTTTTTTGCAATCGCAAAAACAATGGAGCCCCTACACCTAGATCAGCAAGGTAATTCTATATAGTGTACATCCGTCAAATTTGTCGAATTATGTAGTTTTATCTAGTAGCAGGTAGCTATAAACAATCAACGCAGACGACGCTTCCTATATTTAGGGACCTTGCTATAAAGTGGTTCACCTGGAGTTGACGAATACCTGTCAGTGTGACAGCCGAACCAATTGGCAATGGACTTTGGCGATTACAGGACCATAAATTACAAGGTATCGATTCGCGCCTCTTTCCTTGCGTACATAAATGCATCCAGATAGCTAATCGTATGTTTGCACTATATAAGCACAGGAAAAAGTGCAATGCTCATTTCAAATCGAACCGTGCATTAAATGGGAGACCAGCCTAAGCTGGCAACCCCTTTTCTTAGTTTTGTTACACTAGTTTTACTTCTTATCCATGTATTCCGGTTTTTACATGCAGAGTAATAATATATGTATATGTCACATTTGCCTCTCCATTGCACTTTCGGGTTTGGTTAAATACCCATGCCTGTAGTACATGTCATATTCGGTAGGATCCACTGCTGAAAGACTAGTTTTCCAATATTGCAGAATTAACCTATCCTCGACAACGTAACTTTTAGCTTTCTAAAGGCAACCCATTCCATTTCGGTTTTTCTTTTCACATCTATTTCTTGATTTTCAGTGATCGGCTCTATAATGTGGCTGGGATATATAAAAAACGGCAGCAATACACAACCGAAAAACAGTAAACGTATGTATTAAATAAGAATGTGCACGTAATGAAACTAGAAAAAGTGATAAATAACGGTAAATGTTACCAATATTCAGTTAAGCTGCCTTACCATGATCACAAGGCAAGGTTTGATGTTGTTTACAACTAGCAGCAATCAAACCGTAAAGCAGTCATAGTGGCTCGATGCACCAGAACAGTTGCGAAACAGCATCTTTAACAGAAGAGAACCAACACGGACTCAGAAACTCTTCATCACAATTGCAGAGTGGGGATAGGGCACATGAAAGTAGCAGTATTAGACGGCGTCCAGTAGGCCTCGAAACGCTCAGATAAAGTCAAAGTAGAATGTGGAGAAGTGAGATTATATCATCCAATCGCAGGAGCAGAAACCGAGAACATTCCGCTAGAATGACGATCAACGCAAAAGAACAGCACGATTGACTATTTAATTTAACCCATAGGAAGAATTAAGCCTGGGAAAGGGAATTTCGTCATCATAACGTGGAAATAATCTTCCAATAACGCCGCGTTAAAAACCAAATCCAATTAATTGCGAGTGCAAAAAAATACCAAACCCAACTTTGCAGGAGTCACGCAGAAACCTTGCAAATAAAAACCACGACTAAGCACGTTGATACGGGCCAAAATTCATTTAGAAGTTTACATAACTAATAGCCCTATCATTGCTACATCAAATATTACCTACACTATAATTAAACTACAGGTCAAGTTTCGTATTTCAATGTACTATTATTATTCCTGAACAGTTTTACCCTATTTTATGCTTTACTTCACGCTCCGAGCAATTATGGTTGCCAATCCTGAATTCTCAAAGTTTCTCCAAAATGTTTGGGCAAGCTGCTTATCCTTTTGGCCATTTTCCATGTTGTGCTGGGTCAGCAAGGATGGCAATTTTAACTACATTTGTGAAGTCAAATGTTCTATTTTTATTTGGGTTTTAGCTTGCATACTAGCTCGAAATATCAATTTTATGTTGCGGTTTCTTTTGTGGAAATTTGATGAAGTTACTGGAAGAAATATTTTCGTTATTTATCCAAAATCAGACATATTCTAGATTTGTACCTCACAGTAGCATATTACGATTTTGGCAAATAAAGTAGAACACCCCAACGGTAGTCTTCCTTTTGTATTATTTGTTTCGATTATATGCGCTGAATTTCTCAACTCCTTTAAGTTAAGAGCAAACATTTTGCTGTGTGAGCCCAAACCCTCTTTTCGTTTGACGATTTGTATGTTGAGAATTCCATTTCTGCAAGAGATTCGATGTTAGATTACTCTTGAAGCCCTATCGCCGTACTATACATTACACCAGCAGCCAAAGATTGCAACGTGGAACAGCCGTTCAACTCTTGCGAAAACACCTGGTTTCCTTGAGGCTTATCAATAATGTTTTGCTTCTAATACGCCTGCTTGCTACCTGTTGACCAGCAACAGAAAGTCGGCCATTAATTTAATATATTTTGCCGACTACGTTAAAACATTGGACTTCGATAGAACCTATAACTATGTAATCATTTTGTATCTTGTAGTGTTTCCGTTATTGTTAATGCATTCGGCAAATATCAGATAGACTTGGTATTTCAATAAATATAATACAATTTAAAACTTATTTATTTAGGGCAAAACTTTCCGATTTATTCAAATCACTGTATACTATAATCTATCAATGCCAAATCTATTTTGGATTATCTCATGTATCATCAAAGTAATTATTATTCTATTTTTGGATTTTGTGAAGCAATTCTGCACGTTATTTGAAGTTTATAGTTTGGTTTTTCAGTTTACGTTAGTGACCGATCAAGTCGGCTGACTTAAGCTTAATTATTGTTCTATTTACAAGATATTGAACTAATAATCCTCTTTACCCGACGTATTAAAATCTATACATCCTGGGGTTTGTAGAACCTAACCTTTTATTATTAATAAAATAAGAATACTCTTGCATTTGTAGGTTATGGGTCAAATGCAAAATTTAGGTTTTAATAGACTATCGCGATTATACACTTGTACCGAGTAACCTGTTGGTAATACAAATTGCTAATTCTACCGTCATTTATTTTTGAGTATTACTTGTTTATACACAATATTCATAACCTTTGATCTTGTACTTTGAGGACTTTTAGACGACTCGCGTTTACTAGTGTGATATTTCCTGTGGTATTTGATCTGGTATTGTGCTTTGTATATGTATTGCCGAATACTTTTGGTTGACAGAATTATACAGCCATGATATTTATGCCAGAGGATTTTATTTGTGCCCTTGCACTACTACTATTCAAGATATATTGGATAAGCTAATGGGCCAAAGAAGGATGAACAGCATACAGTTAAGACAAATGCATCATTATAGCACCAGAAATGCAGAAAATTGAGAAGGGCGGAAGAAAATAATAAAATCAACTAATTTCCCAAGACTAACGTACACAACGTTTTTTGACTAGAGAGCGATATGCATAATCCATACCATTATCTTCGTCATTTAGTCTACTATCAAAAAATACTTAAGCAACACTGATATCCAGAATCTTATGATTTTGGGCAAATATAATAAAAAAAAACCAGAGCAAAAGTTTCAACTGACAAGTGTAAAGGGTAACATCGATTAGTTTGAAAGAATTGAAGTTACCCAAACAGTTTTTCAAAATTAAAGTCAATACCTAGACTCTTTATTTAGGGAAAATACCCTTTAAAACTCAATTTATAGGAAAAGTCTATCAGCGATCATAAGTCGAAGAGCACTGTGAACAATAAATGTCAGACCCTATTTACGAAACTATAGAGTTACCAGAACCAATTGTTAATTTGTTGTTTTCGACGACCTGTGAGATATTTATTAGCAACAAGAGAAAGCTTTACACAAGGCACACATAGTAAATATACCTTACCTTCAGGTGCTTGGAATCTGATTTTAAAAAAAACGGGTACTGCATTTTACTTCACAAGAAATTAAACAGGAATTAATCTCATTTTTCTATATTAATCACATAAAATATGGTTACAAATAGCTTCGAGGCAGGGGCAATTTGTACCCTGTCACAGGAACAATCTAATTTGGCTTTTAGATTTTTTGTTCCAAAGAAACTGATATTGAAAGAATGGCGGCAAACCAGTCACTTTTTATTTGGTGATTATTAAAGCTTGAAGTACAAGAGCTGATTACATTGTTTATATTTATTTAATTGTTTACTTAACTGCATTAATGTGTAGAATATCAAGATAAAAGTAACAATTTATTGTACTGCTGCTTGTAGTAAGACATTCAGTGGACAATAGTAGTCTACAACACCTAAAGAAGACCTCCCAAAATAAGATAACCCGAAGTACTGATTACAAAGACATTTTAATTAACTATCTATAATTACTGCCTAATTAATGCGGTAGTTTTGATACATTAAACCAGCATAATTCACATTCAAATTCTAGCTTGTTAGACTAACAAACCCGTGACAATTCTGTTGATTTTGTCTTGTATTTGGCATTCCGTGGTTTAAAGAGGAAGTATCGTTTCAACTAATTCAAAATCAAGTAAGTCCCTGTGTTACACGTTCTGAATCGCAATTAATATTAGGATTCGACTTTATTGTAGGGACCCTACTATGGATTTTTATGTTCATTTCTAAGCTTTATGAAAATCCCTTAAAACACGCCAGAAACGTGCTCAAAATCGTGAGGATCCCACGTGCGTAGGTGAAGCAAATCCAGGTCTCTTCGGTGCGTTTTACGCCAGATTTCGGCCCTCTTTAAGTGGGAAATCGTATTTCAGAGCATTTCGAGCTTGATATAATATTTCTCCGTTGCTAATTCGCTTTTTGTCGTAAAATGGAAATCATCCTGCATCTTACTCGTTCTAGGGTGCGATTCCTCCTCAGCTTTAACGGCGGAGGCCCGCAAAATCCAGCTCGTCAGGATTAGAAGCAGCGAAACAACACTCCCGCAGGGAGTTCCACCATTCGTGATTCCGGACGTGCCAGCAAAAATCCTGAATTTTAAGAAAATGTGCGGCTGAGGGTGTTGCGATGGGAGTGAAGGCAGTCTGGGGAAAAGCCTTCTAAATTTTGCAGGTGCCTAAACTGCTGGCGCCAGGGACAGTTCTAGCTGTTCCAATAAATTCGGCTCGCGACGTAAGGCTCCACAAAAGCTCCAGAAACTGCAGAGAAAGGCTTAGCAAGCTCTGGCGGATTTAAATTTCGTTGAAAACCGTTTCAGGGGAATTTCCGTCCCGGAAAGTTTAGAGCTTGTTCGCATACCAATTAAATCAAATTATAAACTGCTCGATTGAGTGAGCCCTCAACTTCGGACCCAAGGGCGATGTCCTGCAAACTAATCTGGTTCATTTGTATGCTTTCTAGGTTCTAGGTGCAATACTTGGCCTAATCGGCTGTATTGTGCTAAAGTTTAGTGTTCAAACTTGTTGCTCGTTTTGTATTACTGCGAGGCTTGCTTCGCGGCTCATGCTTTCGACGTGTAACTGCTGTTTCCCAAGTAAACGACTTTGTTATTAATTTTTTACGACCTCGTTTTTGCACCAGCTCTGTTCGCGCCATCTTCCCTAATTTTATTTTGGAGTGTTTCCATCGGTGCTAAAGTGAGTAATAAGTTTTTTACGCTGTTCAGGTTCTTGAGAAAGATGTTTGGTACGTTGCAGCTTCATTTTGACAAAAATTTGATTTATTGTTTAAGCAATGCTTATTTCTGTTAAAATTTCAGTTTCTTAGTTATATCCCTTCTGTTAAATAGTTTAAAGTTCGATCAAAACATTGTGCTAAGAAAAAACGACTTCCGGGATTGGACCGTGTCATTATTGAAGTCGAAGAACTCAACGTTTCGCCCTTTCGTAAGGAGCTTCATCAGGAGGAAAAAGCAAAAATAGCACGGTAACTCAACGTGTTAACCGTGTGCTCTTCTATCCCTTCCCTTGCAAAACAGTTTCGCCTTTGGCGTGGTTAACACGTTGAGTTACGTGCTCTTTTTGCTTTCTCCTCTTGATCTGATCCTGACCTTACGAAAGTGGGCGAAACGTTGGGTTCTTCGACCTCAATAATGACACTGTCCAATCCCGGAAGTAGTTTTTTACTTAATGACAATGGCCGTGAAGCCTCCGAAATCATTGTACTAAGAATGTGATTCATTACGTTTAAGAGGTTGCATTACCTTTAAATACCTGTACCAACAATGGAGGTTTAAGGGGCTCTACTGGCGCTATACAGGGTGTTTCAGGAGAAAAGGGAAATATTTAAGGGGGCAATAGTTTGGGTCATCACAAGTAAAAAGTTCATATGAACATGTATCCAATTCTCAACGATTAATAAGATATTCAAGTTGCTAAGGTGATTATTAAATGATTTACCAACACTTTTAGAGAATGTTCCATTGAATATTCGGTATGATATGCTTTACCAACACGACGGAGCTCCACCGCACTGTGCTCGTGACGTGTCAGAATTCCTGAATCAAACATTCCCAAATCGATGGATCGGCCGTGGTGGTCCGACTCATTGGCCAGCAAGATCCCCGGACGCTGGATTATTGCTTATGGGGATGGATAAAAGGCGAGGTGTCAAGATAAAAGTGGATATACGGGTAGCATTGATGGATCGAATCTTCGTAGTTATCAAAATTAGCAGTTTGTGTAGCATTTTTCAAACAGATTTTAATCCGTAACTATGCAAAATTGGATTCATGTTTATAGGAACTTTTTTACTTGTGATGACCCAAACTATTGCCTCCTTAAATATTTCCCTTTCCTCCTGAAACACCCTGTATACTATAGAATATAATAACTTAGTACGTAAAACGTTGTAAAAATGTAAATAGAAAAGCATAAGACACTTTAAGAAGACCTGTACCTGTAGCTCATTGTCAACAAGGTTCAAAAATTGTTCAAAATTCTAGCTCCCTTTGAAGTTTTTCTGACAGATACAGTTAGTAGTTCTTTGAAAATTTGATAAACAATTTATCTTTTTTCTTCTTAATCCTTCTCTTCCACCGCCTTGCAGTGTCGAGGTTTGTTTCGTTTCACTCTACGCTGTGATTTGCTACCCTGCTCTACCCTACCCTGAGTGCTTGTCCATTTTCTCTTTTACTGATTTACCTTCTAGGCTTCTTCTAATTGTTGTATTTCTTATAAGATGCCTCTTGGTTAATTCTTCTTTCTTGTTACAACTTTCTCCTCACACGTTTGTGCCATCTTCTTCTGCCTTTTGCTATATGTTAATACTATCGTTTGCGCCCACCTATGTTGTGACCCTACTCTATTTAAGTTCAATAGTAAATAGGAAGGTTACAGAAGGAAAATGTTTTAACGTCTTAAATACAGTGTTCGAAATTATGTACAAAATCAGTAAATATATCTAAATGTTGCTAATAATACTGAAAGATTAAAAGAAAACACTTAGCAATTCGCATTACATTAATTCGCAAACAAGCAGTTGGCAGATTCAAATCTACGGAATCCGATTGTAGTCAGACGCTTTAGTCACATCATGCTTGCTTGTCGCTACGCTATAAAAGACACGCGACATGACGGCCAACGCGGATAAAAAGGTGATGCAGACCAGACTACAACCTGAGCCTTATCCTGGGAGCTAACTTGGGCCCTTGGCCCTAGGCGTTCTACCAGATACCGCCAGCCCAGATACCTTTCCGTTAATCCAGAATCCTGTTCCAGTCCATGTAAGTTTTACCAAAGAAGTTGAACAGCCTGAGTCACCCCTGAGAACCTGACCTGTAACTACCCTTGCTCCGGTTAGTCGAGCAATCCTGTGAATTAACACTCTCAATACCTGCCCCGTTAGGTCTTGAGCGCAACGGATTATCTTGTCGCTTGAATTAATAACCCCAAATACCTGCCTCGTTAGTTCTTTAGCGCAACAGAATTATCTTGTCGCTCGACTTAACACCCTGAATACCTAACTCGTAACCGCCCTATTAATAAACAATTTCTGCTCACAGTCCGCCAGGAATATCGCGAGGCCCCGGCGAAAAACAGAGCTACCGGAAATTCATTCAGAACATTCGGAACGCGCTTGCTTGTATTTGAATTATAATCTAAGCCGGCACTGAGACTGCAGATTTCGCCGGCGACTCGAATAGAATTACGCTTTGACAATACCGTCATCCTAACGTAAATTTCGTTCGCGGGGAGAACGCTTTTATTTATTAAGATTTCGGGCAGTCAATACCTAGGCTAGGGGTGGCGAACCTTTATTCATCTACGTGCCATTTTTTTAAAGAAATGTTTAATGAGGCCATGACGTGCCATCAACAATTTTGACTTAGTAATTAATGGGGAAAAAATAACACTATATACTATCAACTTAACTCTTTATTTGCAACCAAAAATATAAATTTTGTACAGCAATAGTAACGTTATGTTTATTTAAAGAAAAAAATTATTGCGGTTTCCGCTAAATAACTTATACTAGCTTCATACTTTGTTACTTTTAGCAGAATGCAAGCTGTAGTCATCTGACAAACGGCTTCTAAGCGAGTCTAATGTTATTACTTCGACACGAAGTGTACGAAGTATTGAAATTCCCTCATATCGAAAACTACTCTGAGTCAAATATCTCTAAAATTCGAGCCAACCGACTAATGAACCCACTATATCAAATCTCCGTCTCGGCGGTGCGGATCTTTTGGTGAATATCCAGCCCACTAGATCAATCCCCCGCATTGGGGGGTGCCTAAACGTGCTGTGCGGGGGATGTATGTTCGTATGTGTACACGATTCCGGTCGCCAGGAACCTTCCTGAAGTCTTGGATCGTTTTCATACGATGGGTCCTCCGAAAATGAAGCCAACATCAACTTTTGAGCTATGGTCGTCGGCAAAAAAAAATTTTTTTTGTTTTGTTTTTTGATAAATAACTGGTTCATAGCATTTCATTGTATTAGCGAAACGGAGTGATGCTGAGTATCGAAGTATTCTTGGAAAGCACGGAAGGGCGCTTTTCTTGGGTGGGGGGTACCGTATATTTCATTATTGAAAATAATGACTCGCAGGCATAGGTAGATGAAAATATTGTTAAGATAGCAAAAGCCAGCTTCTTCAGACAGCTAAATGTGTCTGGAATTGAATTCCACGTTTCCATCATCTTAATAATGGCAGTTTTACTCTTATTACCTGTTACAGGTAGTCTTACTATTTCATTTAATTCTAACTCTTTCCTTGTTTCGATACATTTTTGAATCTATATTGAACTAGACTGGAAATCAATCAGAGGCATTTCAATTTCCAACCAATCAAATTTGGCCAAGTTCAGCTTATCAAGTGAAGTCACATCAGGATACATAATAAACTTCAGTGTTTTCGATAATTCTTTGAACTGAGAAAATCTCGATAAAAATTCTTTGATTGAAGAATTAATTACCGAATTAAACTCTTCAGCGACTTTTGCTTGATATGGTTTTTTGTGGAAATCCAAATTTCTGGTGATTTTTTCAAGTTTGGAAAACACTTGTAGTTTTTGGTAACAATATCGTTACTTAAAATTTGCAGTTTAGCCTCGAAAGCACGAATGAGATTTATCATAACAATAATTGTTTTATTTGCGCTTTGAAGCTTCATGTTCAATTCATTGTTAAATATAAATTGTTTCGATTAGATACCTAAATTCCTTAATTAACGCCGTGCTTAAAATATTTTGTCGCGTGCCATCAATGGCACTCGCGCCATTGGTTCGCCACCCCTGCCCTAGGCCCTTCTGGCTTTAGTACTATCAGTGCTATTTATTAATTTATTTCCCAAATGTATGTACAATATATAAAAAAAAAAAAACATGTACAAAACAAAGAGGCCTTAAGGGTATTGACCACGAGTTAATACCGCATTTAAAACCTCCACGCGTAAATACTTTACGCCGTCAATTGGAGTACTCCTTTCCTTCTATAAATCTACGTTAGTTAGAAAGAGATGAATGTGAGTAAAACGCTGCTCTTCGTAAAAAGTGAATTGCGTTAGAACCAGTAAAAGTAGAATTAAAATTTTGTTGTATTGTTAAGCTTATGAAAAGTACTTTGTGGGCACCTCATTTAAAAAAACAATGGCCTAATATTTTTTTCAAAATTAAGGTTAATGTAAAAAAATCAATAGAAACAGTATACATTTAAGGAATATAAGGTTTGTTTTTAGGATCCTTCATTCCTTAATTAATTGTCCACTCAATAGTATAAAGAAAATAGATAATTTCTTTCGGTTTTTCTATAATTTCGTTTTTCATTTTTCTTGCATTTCATCTATCTCTCACAAGCAAACGCGAATCTTCATAGCGCTTGTTCACTCGAACAACGCTTCAAGAATCCAGGATCACACAATTACCCCCTACAAATAGTCAGCATAACGTCGCTGCATCGTCCAGAGGAAATCGTTGGCTAATTGTACGTCTACTGCAGTGTTTTCATGCGGTTTTACCATAGGAAATTATAAGTTAAGTAATAACAACGGTAAAAGCAGAGCACCGTGTTTATTAAGAAAAAAATAGACGTTTGTCAACGTTAAAGTGTTTGAATAAATAACGGCAAGGTTTAGTAGAATTTGAACCGTTAGGTGCCATTGTGCATTATTGTTTTTACAGAAATATACAAGTACATCATATTCTGCATTAAATAAGCAAATTAGATACAGGCGTAAGTCTATAAAATAATATCCATTGTTTAGTACAATAATTTGGTAAAATGCCCTTCCATTCATTATTGCAATGATCAGTATTACTGGGTGTTATATTGTCGATTTTAAAATTTCTTGAATACGTGCGTATAAACTATGCGTGTAGACCACTTATTCTGTCAGTATACAAGAGCGATGTCATAGCAGTAAGCGCACTGAGTAACTGTAATATTGGCATCCCACTCTATTCCACTGCAGAGAGTGGGACATAACGTTGTGCGTGCTACGTATGTTCGGCCCACGTTACCGCAAACAAAAACTAAACAGCGAATCCAATCCCCTTAATGGCTGTATGGGAAAGGCTCATTTGTAACAAAAGAAAAGTATTCCTAGCGAGCAACGGACTGGAATGAATCACTTGTAAAAAAATCATTTAAACTATAATAAGAATTTTGATGAAGCCAAAACTTAAGATGTTTTTTAAAGGGTGGTATTTAACAGTCTACCAAATTTATCCAACCTTTTCGTACAAAAAAATACTTTCGTTTCCCAAAAATACTAAATGCTCACCAAAATTAAGAAAATACATAATCTTAGAGCGACAACCAAAAATTGACATCATCCTAGTCTCTTATATTATTTGTTCCTAAAAATAACTTTCGTTGGCTAAAAATGCTAAATGTTCACCAAATTTTATTCCGCATTTAATTCTAACATGATACCCAGATATTTAATTTTCGTCAGCATCTTATATTATTTAGCATTTAAAAAACACTATTTCTTTGGCAAAAATACACAATGTTTACTATATTTTATACCACATTCAATTTCAAAAGTATACCCAGATTTATATTTCTTGTTGGCCTAAATATCACTTATAAGAAAAATCTATCGTGTTTTATTAGGTCTTGTTTATTAATGGAGACATAGAAATAAGTCTGAAGAATTCTTGGAAATAAATCAATATCTTTATATATATATATATAATTCTTCTGTACGTCTGTATGTAACTGAACTCTTCCTAACCGGCTGGACCGATTTTGATGAATTTTTTTTTGTTTAAGTGGGTCCCTGGATGGTTTAGATTTACAATTGGGCTGGGTACGTGGCGCTGCAATCGGGTTCTAGACAATTTAAAAAAAATTAACGACATTTCTTTTTAATCTTTTTAAGATTTCTCGCATCAAAACATATAACCCCAAAATTTCACCACCCCCCAACATTTTTTAAAATTAAAAAAAATCGAAAATTCGAATATCGAAGAAACGTTTGCTGAACCCACTGATAGCAGGCAGCGGACAGGACAACGTCTGTCGGGTCCGCTAGTATATATATAAAAATCTAACACAAATTTCACAAAACAAAATTGAAAATTAAACTTATTAAGTATTTTCATACGGCAATACACTGGTTACACTCACTGTTAAAGCTACCAAACACAGTGTGCGGCTGCAAGCTGAAGTCTGCAAGAAGTTTGTCTGGAAGCGACAAGGAGAGATGCTCGAGCTTATTTCATTTTGGAGTAACAGAATAATTATTTAACGCACAAGTAGTTTTTTCGAAAAAGACTAAATATAAATGGATAACGCGAATATTTATTATGTACAGCACGGGCGCGTAACTTGAGCGTTCTAAATTTGGTGAACATTTAGTAAAATTGGTAGACATATGGAATTTAAAATGTAAGCAATGGTAAAACAATACGCAACATAGCTATTTTAGTGGCGCTGTTCTCATTTTCCGAAGTATAATAATTTGGGTTCCATTATAGTCCAGTCGTTGAAGGTAAAAATATGCTATTAACTCAGAATTCTTTCAACCTTGACCGATTGATGTGAAATTTGGTGAGTGGTTAGGGGATGGCTCAAGGAGCAAAAGTGACATAGCGCCGATGTGCGCTTTTACCCTGAGGGTGGATGGCACCTCTTCTCGGGGGTGGAAATTGTTCACTCAAAATAACCCCGGAAATGGATATAGGGACAAATTCTAAGTAAAAAATGTTCTATATAGTTTTTTCGATAGATCGCTATTTTTCGAGCTATTCGCGATTGAAAACTTAGATTTTTCGTGATAAAAATGCATGTTTTTGGACGGTTTTTCGCGAATAAGTCGAAAACTTCGCGTTCTATCAAATAAGTTGTAATAACCAAAAATGAATCTTAGAAAACAGCAAAGAGATTGGTTGTTTTATGAATGGTCTAGGTCCAAAATAAAAGAAGTCATGGCTCGTTGAAGAAGAATTTTTTTTGCAACAACTTTGTTCGAAGCAATCAACGTTAATTAACGAAAAACCGATGCATTATTCGGGAAAAACTTACAGAACTTTTTTGTACTGATTGAAAAGACCTTTAAACTGAGCACTGTTAAAAGTCGATTGCATTATAACTAAGCGAGTTACGATGCAAAAACGGTGGGTCACTAAAATTTTTGAAAAAAAAATGAGCGTTAAAACCCCAGCCATTCCACCAGAATTGATATTGACCATTATCCCTTTACAAATTACTTTACTTTAGTATTACTCATGTAATCCAAAAGTTTTTCGACATGCTCAGACTTTGCATATTCAAAAAGTAAAGGGTTGAAGGGCTCGGGAGGGGTGGTCCTCGCACTATAATGCAAACTGCTAACATTTATATCTCCGTTATTCTTTTTCCTACAGAAATAAAACAAAAACTAAAATGTTCGTTAAGAAACAATCCACTATTTTGTACTATATTATTTTTTGTTTTTTTCTTTAGTTTTAGGTATTTTCATAATAAGGTATTTTTTTAAGAAATTTGAAAAATACGTTTTCCATTTTCATCATATCTTTTTCGAAAAATACGCATTCTAACCCGCCCAAACTTTTGGATTACATAAGTAATACTAAAATAAAGTAATTTATAAAGGGATAATGGTCAATATCAATTCTAGTGGAATGGCTGAGGTTTTATCGCTCATTTTTTTTTAAATTCGAGTGTCCCACCGTTTTTGCATCGTAACTCACTTAGTTATAATGCAATCGACTTTTAACAGCGCTCATTTTAAAGGTATTTTCAATCACTACAAAAAATGTTCTATAAGTTTTTCCCGAAAAATGCATCGGGTTTTCGTTAATTACTTCGTTGATTACTTCAAACCAAGTTGTTGCAAAAAAAATCTTCTTCAACGAGCCATAACTTCTTTTATTTTGGACCTAGAGCATTCATAAAACAACCAATCTCTTTGCTGTTTTCTAAGATTCATTTTTGGTTATTACAACTTATTTGATAGAACGCGAAGTTTTCGACTTATTCGGGAAAAACCGTCCAAAAACATGCATTTTTATCACGAAAAATCTAAGTTTTCAATGGCGAATAGCTCGAAAAATATCGATCAATCGAAAAAACTATATCGAACATTTTTTACTTAGAATTTGTCCCTATATCCATTTCCGGGTTATTTTGAGTGAACACATTTCCACCCCCGAGAAGAGGTGGCATCCACTCTCAGGGTAAAATCGCACCTCGGCGCTGTCACTTTTGCTCCTTGAGCCATCCCCTAACCACTCACCAAATTTCACGTCAATCGGTCAAGGTTCAAAGAATTCGGAGCGGAAAACCTTCAACGACTGGACTATTAAGATTTTTTGATGTTCATTAAATTTTTTGGTGAACAGCGCTAGGGATGTATGGTTTAATTTGGTGTACATTATATTTGATCCCTTTTTTAAATACCTCAAACGTATTTGTTTCCTTTGTATGCGTAGGTAATTTATTAAAAATGTTTATGCCCATATACAGGGCACCATTTTGTATTAAGCACGCTACAATCTGGAGAAGTCCGCCAGGAACGAATTAAAAATTGAAAAATAAATTTTGGTCTACTTCCAGTAATCCAAACCGCAGGGAGGAAGTCCGTCTCCACTACCCAACACGAGAGGTTACCACGAAGTCACGGCTACAGCGCCGAGGTGTTTTGAAAACAGAGTTAATTATTTGTGTTTTTTTTGTATTTGGTGTAAAATCTGAATTTTTTATTTTGTAACCAATAGTTAAACAAAATAAATAATTGCTTAATCCAACTCGAATCTTGTCTCTTCAGCTACGAAACATTAACGAACCCTCGATCAAAACTACACGCAGGTATTAAACAATAACGTAGAGTAATCAAAATCTAATCTTGAGTTTAAAATCAATTTGCATAAATTAGCGAAACGTTGCAATGTAATAACCTCACTAGAAATATTATCGTTTGTTGACTAATCAAACAATCAGGTTTCAGAGACAACTCGTTCCACAGGGTTCTCAATGATGTAAAATAATCCGTTGGCTCGCTTAAGTTTTACACAATACATAAATAAATAGTACACTTTACATCAATACAAATCAACAAGTTGTACCCGAAATAAAAAGAAATATCACTAACCTCAAAATGCACTTTCATGCGTTAACCTACCTTGTTGTAAGCGGAGAACCTATTTCTTCGCCGGCCCAGAATCCAAGGCCTCTCTTTTGGTGATGGCACCAACCCGCACAGTTGATGGAAGTGATTCGAAACAGGTAGCTTTGTATATTAATGACAAGTAGGTCAACCAATGGTACAGAGACATGCTGCCGCCTACCGTAAAAATTATTTACTAAAAAAAGGTACGAGACTCGGCTAATTTGAACGGGAACGTTGCGAAATATTTAGCCCTTTCGCTTCAACAGAACGGTGAGTCACAACATTAGTTATTGTTTTGTTGTCACAACCACGATCCCAATAGTCTGGAGTGCGACCTACGGGGCGCGGTGTAATATTTACGGCTACTCAGCAGGTTCACGTTGACACTTTATAAGTGACGATTATTGACGCATGGGTATTGTATTACAGCACATTAAAAGATCGGCATTTTTAAATTTGGTTTATTTTGAGATGAACCAAAGATATGAATAGAAAATATACGTTTTTCACTAAACAGACCATTTTATAAAAAATCTGTTGTGATACTCACACAACTTCCTTTTACAGTGATCTTATAATTACTCAAAAATTTCATTTTTAATTTTTAAGCATTTGTCAAAAATTACAAATTCTACAAAAACGGTACAAAATAGAGCGTTAGTTCAAGAGACAAATATACAGCAGAATTCAAAAATGTAATAATATACCGGGTGTTCTCTATAGGAGTTAATAAAAAAATAGAAAAAAGACAAAAGAAACCCACTTTAGAAGTATTCAACTGGAAAATCACCTATCTCACGTCAATGCACATTAAAAATGTAATAAGAATGTAAAGTTTGAAAAAAATCGTTAGAGCCGTTTTTGAAAAAATCGAAAAAAACTGAAAAATCACAAGAGTCAACACCTACTTCCGGTTATGCGATTTTCTTCAAAAGCTTGCTGTCGCATCTACATAGTACACAAAACTTATATATGAAGTTTCAACGCCATACCTCTTTTCGTTTTTGAGATACTCTGTTCACAGACAGACAGACACACAGACAGACCAATGAAGAAAAACATGTTTTTTGGGTTCAGGGGACTCTAAAACGTGAAGATCCGTTGAAAACTCAATTTCGAATTTTTGGGGTGAATCCAATACTTCCTTTATCGTAAAATGAAGTAAAAATTAAATAATTATCGCAACAACCTCACAAATTCTCAGTTTCGATTAGGTATTTTACATACCTATTTTATAATAATCATCGATCCAAGATTAGGGGTACATTAGTAGGTCAATTAATAATAATTCACTCTTATTTAATTACTCTTGAACAACTGCATTTTAATTTGTGATCCGTCATTAGGGTTTCCAAGTCCCGGGACCAAAAGTGTTTTCGGGACTTACGAGCTAAATTTCAAGTCCCGGGACTAGTTCCGAAGATCCCGAAAGGAAAATAATGCTCAGGTGAAATTTCCGAATGCAATTTCCAAAGAAAAACTAGTGTTTTAAGTTAAATAAAGTATTTCTGTGCCGATAATTTGCGTTGGGGCTCGTCTACAACTTCATTGCTTTCCTTGGTACTAAAAATGTCTGTCGCTCTTCATCTTTTGCTTTTCTTTGAACTGCAAAGTGTTTGTGTAATCCTTTCGTCAAGCTACCTCTGATTATGGTAAGTTTGTAGGCACCAAATTTACATTTCGCCAATTATGTTATCTTCAATATATAAAATTGTCACCATATTGACTTCAAATCGTTTTTTTAGTGTAGAAGGAAGGCAGGTTGCGAATCGGAATTCATTCTAATTGTAACGCTTTAGGAGACAAATAACGAACACACTTAAAACCCAAAAATATAAATTATTCAGCTTCTTCGCACATATCTCAATCCAACAAAAAAACAAACAAATACATAAATAGAAGAATATATGCAAATGTGGCTGAAACAAAACACAGTTTTAATTCTGACCTACCGAAAATAATACCTCTCCTGCCTACGCAAACTGCACCGAACGATTCCAAAACATACGTGACCAAAACAGACGAGTCGAATGGCAAAAACTGATATCGGCTGTCAAAATATTGACAAGAGCACTGACCGAATATCGCGCAGTGTCGGGTTGTCGGGTATGTTCGTCATATCGCTAGTCCTATTCCTTTCCCGCTTCACCCCCTTAGCAACGAAACAAACCATGGACTTTTAAAGATCCATCGCCATCTGTCCGTCTTGGTCCAACACTACTGAAAATAGCGCGACGTTGGACTACTTGTGATTAATATACAAAGCAGGTAGATCATTGCTCGGCAGCTCCTTTGATGCTTTTCACGTCCAAAGACCAGGAAATAGGCACCCAAATTGAAGGTATTATTTGTAATTATTTATACAAATCTAATACTTTTATAAGGTTAGTTACCCATGACTTCACCCAGAATACACGTCGGAAATAAAATGCCAGTTGTAATTGAAAACATTCATTATAATTGCTACAAGATAAATTAATTTCACTTCAATATTATGATTATAACCTTAGTTCAGGTTTGATTCGAAAACAATTTAAAAATAAACAAATAATCTTCAAATTAGGGTGACAAAGTGTTTGCTTTTATAGGTTGCCAGAAACAAAACACAGCACAACCTCGCGTTAGTCGATTTGACTTAGAACAAAATTAAACAATTGTTCTGGAACCCCTGTGTGACCCCCAAATTAAACTCAACTTATTCTAATAACTATTAATTGTAATTCGTGAACTAGGATTAATTAATAATGGAAAACTGACTATAGTCAAAGAGCATATAATTATAAGTTCTTTGGTATAGTATAATAATCCTCGAAAAATTACAAACACTTCGAGTTAAAGCAGAAGGAAACGGGAAAATTAAACATCTTTGGTGTTATTTATTTAATCTGCAACTTTACAGAAAATTGAACTTCCCTATCATTTTCTACACCCTTTTCTCTAACTACTTGTATAATTTCACATAAATCCTAATTTAAGTTCTCATGGAAATCTATCGCCATTTAATCAACATTTATTTTTCCATTTTTCTATTACTAAACCCGTTTGTAGGGTCGAGTAAACATTCAAATTAGGTTATCTGCACTCTGCACGTTGTACAATAAGGTTTACAGGTTACGTAGTTTTACATTGCCGAATTATAAAATTCGTTTTTTCCGGTAATGGCCTTACATTTTTTCGGAAATCGCACCAAAATCACCAAAGAACCCAGAACTACCACGTGGAAAGGAAAGACTAGTTACAAACCATTCCGATGCAGTCTGTGAGTCTGTGCAAATGATGAATAATCGTAAAAGAATTGGCAAGATTGAGAGTGAATTTTATATACAATTATTATTTTCTTGGGTAAATATGGCTAAAACCTTACTAAAACCAATTAAAGCTAACATCTTCTATTAACAATGTACAAAACTTGTTAAACTATATTAATAAACACTCAAATAGTTTTAGATTTGATTCCGATAACCTCACTTATCACTTTTTGTTGAAATATTCTGTATTACGAATTTTAGCTTGTTGGTATGCTAAGCCGTTTAAAATTCAGCTTATTTCGGTTGTGTTACTATAAAAACTATTTGCAAAACAAATCAGACCTGTCGGAAAATAGTAATATTAACAATCCTAAGCTTCCCATCCCAACAATTATGATTGTAAATAGAACTCAAGAAAAAACTGATCATAATTCAATAGTTTTAATTGACTAGTTCTTTAAATTGTAATAACCGCTTTATTTAATATATAATAATATATTTTTCACCAGTATGTGTTCATGTGCCTCCCTATTCTGCTTTTATCTGCTGCTTTATACTCGCAAAAGAACATGAATTAGGTTTTTCACCCGTATGTGTCCTCAAATGGCGAACTACCTTCCGTTTCTCTGCTCCTTTATATTCGCAAATAGAACACGCATAAGGTTTTTCACCAGTATGTGTCTTCATGTGTGCCACTAATAAACGATTTTCTGCTGCTTTATACTCGCAAATGGAACATGAATAAGGTTTTTCACCCGTATGTGTCCTCAAATGGCGAACTAGACCCTGTTTCTCTGATGCTTTATATTCGCAAATGGAACATGAATAAGGTTTTTCGCATGTATGTGTCCTCATATGTCTAATTAAACTAAATTCCCGTGTTGCTTTATATTCACAAATGGAACATGAATAAGGTTTTTCACCTGTATGTGTCTTCATGTGTGTCACTAATACACCTTTCTCTGCTGCTTTATACTCGCAACTAGAACATGAATAAGGTTTATCACCCGTATGTGTCCTCAAATGGCGAACTAGCTTCTGTTTGTCTGCTGCTTTATGTTCGCAAATAGAACACGCATAAGGTTTTTCACCAGTGTGTGTCTTCATGTGTTTCATTAATGAACGATTTTCTGTTGCTTTATACTCGCAAATGGAACATGAATACGGTTTTTCACCCGTATGTGTCCTCAAATGGATAACTAGCTTCTGTTTCTCTGCTGCTTTATATTCGCAAATGGAACATGAATAAGGTTTTTCACCTGTATGTGTCCTCATATGTCTAATTAAACTACTTCCCCGTGTTGCTTTATATTCACAAATGGAACATGAATAAGGTTTTTCGGCCGTATGTGTATTCATATGCTGAACTAAGTTACTTTTGTGTGCTGCGTTATATTCACAAACGGAACATGAATAAGGTTTTTCGGCCGTATGTGTACTCGTATGTCTAATTAAACTACTTTCCTGTGTTGCTTTGTATTCACAAGCGGAGCATAAGTGAAACTGTTTTGCACGAGTCGCCATATGTTTCGAGAAATTACTCTCGACTTCTGCTTCACATCCGCAGACCGTGCAAACTAACAAATTGTTTAACATATTTTCACTTGCTGCACATGTAGCACGATATTCATCTTTTACATCAAGTTCTTCCTGTTTAATATTCAATTCGTAATAAACTTTGTTGTCGATAGTATCTTTAATGATATCTGCTACATTTAAGTTCGCAACTACTTTATTTTCTTCGAATTTCATCTGAGATTCGTCTAAGCTGCTGGTCATTGCACTACACAGATTTTTATTAAGTAATTCCTGCTTCACGTCCATTCTGAAAATAAGAATCAAGGGTTCTGGTTTATAATGTAATATTTAAAAACGTTAAGCGAAATTCAATTAGGTCAACTTGGTTATGTTTATTTACGACCTCTCTATAAATCAGTTCTAATATTTTTACTTACATTGAAAACCTTGAAGAAACAACTAATACAATTAACGGTCTAGCAGCAAATCGAATATTAGGGAAGGTAACCTTAAAAATTTAAGTCGCTATTAATATGCGTGTCCGAACAGCTAAACGCTTGAAGGTCAAATCCGTCAAATCTCTTGCATGCTAACCAATAACCATTGTCGCCAACTCTTAGAAATGCAATTCCACCAATTGCGGAACTGAATATACTAATCCACCGGATTGATAATAGTAATTTTTTCTTCGATCACCACTAAAAGTAGGCCTTTTAGCGCTAGCTTTTTTCACTAAAAGTGAAGTTTTATAATTTAGAGTGTTTAAAATGAGATCAGCTGTTTACTTGTAACACATGTGTTATAAAGTGAAGTGAGGTTATAAAACTACAATTTCGAACTGGAAGTGAATTTGTAAAGTTATTCTAGTTACTTCTTGCGTTAGAGGTAAAGTGTTTTTTAAATAATTAAAGCGTTATGTAATGAATAAAGTCAGATTTGCACTATTATAATTAGGTACCTTTGATAACTGACTTTGACAGTACTGGCCTCACAAACATTCACCTGCGCGTCAAGGCCATCTCTTTATTATGCCATAAATTATAACTGTCAAAAATGCAAACCTTTGTTAAATCGACATTTATGGATTAATAACAGAAAATTTAAGGTCGTAGAAAATATATTGTATGTAAACTCGTGCTAAAAGTGTTATTGCACTCGACCTGTTATGAAACTCAGCCTTCGGCTTCGTTTCATAATTTTCATGTCTCGTGCCTAAACATCAACGTTTAGCAACTTGTTGCATAAATAGATATTTTCTACAACCACTACTAAAAGTAGGCCTTTTAGCACTAGTTTGTTTCACTAAAAATGACGTTTTATAAATCAGCGTGTTAAAATTGAAATCAGCTGTTTACTTTTAGCCCATGTGCTAAAAGTAAACAGCTGATTTCGAATTTAGAATTTCGAACTGGAAGTGCGGTTGTAAAGTCATTCTAGTTACTTCCTTCGTTAAAGGTAAAGTGTTTTCTAAATAATTAAAGCATAATGTAATGAATAAAGTCAAATGTGTACTATTAAAATCACCTTTGATAACTAACTTTGACAGCTACGGGCTGCAGAAACAGTCACCTGTGCCGTCAAGGCCATCCCTTTACTATGACATAAATTATAACTGTTATAAATGCACACCTTTGCTAAATCGACATTTATTTTTTTTTATTTTAATTTTATCTTCTACTCAGCCAACATTTATGGAGTAATAACAGTAAATTTAAGACCGTAAAAAAATATTGTGTGCAAAACTCGTGCTAAAAGTGTTCATGCACGAGACATGTTATGAAACTCACCCTTCGGCTTCGTTCATAATTTTCATGTCTCGTTCATAAATTACCACTTTTAGCACTTGTTGCACAAATACCTATTATTTGTCCACTGTTTAGCTATTTGATATATGCAGAACCCTAATTAGTGAAATAAAAGTTCTACCTTCCGCATTCAATTGTTTAAAGTCAAAAATAAAGGATATTATAAGCGATAACTTTATTAAAACAATTTTTTACATGAAAATAAAAGTAAGAATCAGTAGGTAACTAAAAAACATGTCATTAATAAAAATATAACAAAATTCTTATGCATTCTAATATACAGTCAGTATAAAGCTATCTAAATATACAGGTTGTTCCAAAAATATACCAACAAATTTCGGACGATTATAGAAGACGGCAAAATATAAAACCTTTTCCTTTAAATCCCTCATGTCTGAGTTATACCCTGCTAAATAGGGGAGTTAAAATTAGGTTTGTGTCGTTTTCCTGTAAACTGGTAATTAGTATTTAAACGAAAAATGATAAATATGTTCTACCAATAGCAAACTTATTTATGAGGTTTTTTAATTATTATGGATGACTTTAAGAAGTTGCAGTTGGCAACCTTTTCTAAATGTTTTTATTAGAACTTTCTAACGAATAAAAATTAAATTATTAAAAAATTGTACTGAAGAGTATGATTTCAAAAAAACGTTTTTTACGAAAACTGCAAACACTTTAATAATTTGCATTTCGTTAGGCAATAGTAACATGTTAGCAAACGAACCCTGCAGAAACGTTTTTGGATGACCTGTGTAAAAGAGCAGTTTTTCTAAATAAAATATTGAGTTGAATCCACATTTTGGATAATAATACAGTAATTTGATTTGGTTTAACATTTGACTTTATTAGGAAGTATTAGCTATGAGTTGAGGTATTAATTTTGTATATGAGAAAGTACAAACAGTTATTTGGTTTTACTTAGAAGATGTAATTTGTTAATAATATTTTGGAATTCATAGGTCCAATACGTTATAAAAAAGGTGTAAATAAAGTGTTAAAGAATATTACTTACCCAGATTATAGAAATTGAAGCTATTTGAATGTAAGGGCATCATATTAGCTTGATCGTTAGTTTGACGTTTAAATTAAATATTAATGACGGCATTATTTTAAATATGCAAATTTGAATCTAACAATCATAAGAGTTAAAACTTGAACTAACCTGAGATAATACACGCACACAACTTCCTTTTAATGTGATCTTATAATTAGGCAAAAATCTGATTTTGAATTTTTAAGCATTTGTCAAAAATTTGCAAAAATTATAAATTCTACAGAAACCATACAAAACAGAGCGTTAGTTCAAGAGATAAATTTTCTCTAGAATTTTAAGCTGAATTGAAAAATGTAATAATATACCGGGTGTTCTATTTAAAATATGAGTTCATAAAAAAAAGGAAAAAACAAAAGAAGTTTTGACACAAACTGACGCAAAACCTAACCTGCTAACCTCTAATTTGGCATAGACTTACAGTGCCACCAACACAAACAAATATTTCAAAGCTAAGCTTGATTTCATTTTCGTTTGCTCACATGTTATTATTGCCTAACGAAATGCAAATTATTAAATTGTTCGCTGTTTTTTATATTTGTCAAAAGCTTAAGCAGATATTAAATTGATTCATCGCAATATCGAATAATATTCATGTAATCAAGACGATTTTAAGCAACTGCTACGATTCAGTGGCTTATATAGTTTCTGCGCAAATCACTTAACAAAAATTCAAGCTGAAAAAGGATTTTTAGTAAGTCTTTGGTTAGGAATGTATTAACACAATTCATTAAATACCAAAATGTCTTATTTCCCTATTCAAGCAATTTTTGTTTTATTTTGAAACGGAATATTATTTCGTTGGCCTTTATCGGTGATATTCAAATAGTTACATTGTATATGCAGATATTATATATATTACTATAGTATTTTTAGAGTTTTTAGAGTTTTGGTAAAATGCAACAATAATAATTGATAGTGCCCAATATCAACGTCGCAAGTTGGTAACATAAACTACTAGACTAAAGTCGTAGTAATAAAAATGCGTAAGAAATGTACCTCATTATTGCAACTAACGGTATTGCAATATATAAGGGCGCAAGGTTCAATAACTTAACGTGACACTGAAAAACTTTAATACCACCCGGTCCATGAATGCAAAATGACCCCAGAATCTACATTTTTAGCGTATAAATTATTGTAAGAAATAATCTACAATGCCAGTGCAAGTAAAATGGTCTGATTTGATAAAAGCGCGCGGAATCGATTGAGCGAAATAGTAAAAATCCTAGTTGACATAAGCACCATCAGGCGCTATAAAAGAATTACTAAAATATTTTTGAATGTGCTCTGATATAAATAATATGCCAAATTATGGCATCAAGAAACAAACAAATTCTTCGTATATTCGGCGGGTGGCGCACATATTCCAATGAAATTACCCTTCTACTATTATTAACAAACAAAAGGGAACAGTATAAAATTTAAAAAAAAACACAAAGTCAATGACATCTACTAAACACCAGATGTTGTCCACTAGCTACAAAATTAAAATAAAGTTAAATCGGAAAACAACTGATGCTTGTTTACTATAAACCAAAAATTACAATAATATTTCAAGTTCTAGGAATAATTGCGGCACGTGCTGGAAGATCACAAGAGAGGCATTCTGGGCGGGCTTGTGGTGTCAGAGATTTTGTTTTTTTTCCAGCGTCAATTTTGGGTTATAACAGACGAGATTGGCAGAATAGGAACGTGAAGTACGTACTTGGCATTTGTTACACATAGCACAGTGAATCGGAAGACTAGTAGAAATATCGTAGCGGAGACATAAAGCCACAAATACTACGAGCAGGCAACCAGAGAAGAGAAAATGGAAGAAAAAGTATAACTGTCTTTGTTTGCGGGCGGCCAACAGATGTTTTCCTTCTGAAATACTAGAACATCTCGAGGTAACCAGATGTGCATAAAAATTCACAGAACCACTAAAACTAGATCTGCCACACACTGACGAGAATCTTTTGGGAGAAAATCCGCCAACAAGGATTATCCAAAGGAAGTTTCCTTCCTAACACGTCGAATAGCCTGAATTTTCCGAAATGGAAATAGCTACCGGAAAATAGCCCAACCCTAAAACTCTATATTGAAAGTTTTTGAAAGAAAGAAGCGTCAACACGAAATCAGTAGTCACTAAAAGCTATTTAGGTGACCTGAAGTATCCGGAAGCGTTCTAAGTTGCCGTACACTCCGTACAGCAAAATCGGAGGAAAATTCGTAGCTACACCTTCGAACCGTAGACATTGCCCACGAAATTCAGCAACAAATAAGTATTTCAGAATACAGTATTTCAAAATCCTTAAAATTTATTTAAAAACTGGAGACTACTACGAGATTTATTCTGTCTGTATCCACTCAAACGAATTTGCTTTTTGAGGGAAACTAACAAGATAGGAATGTTTCTATATTTGTTTCAAAGTCAAAGTTAACTGTTAATATTTTCCTTTTATTAAGTTTAGCTTCGTTCAATATAGTCAGTTTCAAAGTTTTAGTCCATCGAATGCATTAAATAGTATTTTGCTAGAGCTCATACAGTAATTCTAATAATAAACATGCATGTCTTAAGTACCCTTAGCCTACTCAATCATATGTAGCAGAACCTCTTTGAGTGAGAACTGTAGTTGAATTTTTATATTAATTTATTAACATCATGTCTTTCTACGTTACTGCTAATTTATTCCATTCAAACACAGTTAAATTATATGCCTTGTCTATTATGCCAGGCCTGAACTGCAGACGAATTTGCGTTAGCTGGATAAATGATATTCATATATGAATGGAGTCAGTGAGCCGAACGCGTTAATGCTAGTAATTAACAAAGCCAAGAGATAAACGCCGATAACTGTTCGACGAATGGTATAAAGTATATTTGCTGCCCAAATCGTGTTCCACCACCCGGCACCTACGCAAATATAGCTCCCGGATACCTCCCGTTTGCTCGGTATAAAATGATATTCAGCTGACTCGATTTAGAGAAGCTTCAGTGCCTTTTCGGATTTGATACAGTTTTTCGAAGCATGCTTTATGGACTACTTTACTTAATTAAAAATATGGAAATATCCAAGCCCCTCAGGTTTGTTCCGGTTGCTAAAATATCGAGTTTACATCCTACTTATAAAATATACTAGCTTTTGAGCCCTAATTAATATATTTTTTGCATTTTTCAAATTGAATGGTAAATAAAAAAGTTATAGGAGATAGAACATGTTTTAACGAATTTTAATAAATAAAGTAATAGTTCCAAGTTGTACTAAAAATAGATAAAACCTGCTCTCCCAGGTGGAATCCGATTGCTAGTCAGACGCTTTAACCGCGCACCAACACCGTGCACCTATCGTGCTTGCTTATCGCTGCATTGTAAATGATGCGGCAACACGATGATATTAATGGCAAAAATAAATAATAAAGAATACAGTAACCACCCAGATAAACAAGTGCTAAGTTGCTTTATAGATATGAGATGAAATGTCCCTTTTTAAAATTTTGCTGAAACTATTAATAAATGTTGATGATTCCAAAATACGACTAATATTTGGCAAACTTAAAATTAATATTCTTTTACAAAAATTTCGTCTACTACGTTTTAAACCGTCGAGAGAGCAGCTTGCGCCGTGTGATGTTTCCATTACCTGGCGAATGTAATAGTATTATGGCATATGATATTACTTTGAAGTGTTGAATATGGGACTACTCGCATATTCCGGATTCAGTACTAAAGAGGTTTTGCGTTTTTTCATAAAAGGAGAGCGACATGTAATCTGCATATACGTCAGGCAGCTTTATTTCTACACTTGCAGGATAACCTTATAAAATTGCATCTTCCACCTGGTGTATTCGCAGAGATCTGTCAGCATTAGTATATTAGTACGTATAATAAGGCATCTTCGGAGATAGGACTTCTACTCCTAGAGCTGCGAGTTGGCAAATGTAAAGAAGGTCCATAAATAGTTTTGGGCGCTATCGAATGAAAGTTAATGAATAATTTGACAGTATTGGTTTATTCGAATAGTTTAATAGTACTGACACTATTCATTGGTTAGAAAATCAATCACTATGGATATCGAATGAAATGATACTATGCACTATCAACCACTAGCAAAATGTTCGAAGACAAATTAAAATAAAAATGTTCACTTCACTGTCACTGAATCAACACTTGCCGCCTGGTTTAGCCTGGTATTAAGGACCACATTTGCGTGATCTGTATTTTGCACTAAACCTCATTGCCTTTCATACAAATTAAAGCGCGGAATTTAAATTTAGCTGATTCGAATGCTTCGTAAATATTGTTGTAATAGTGCTTTATGATTACAGGAAGTGGTATCACTTCTACACAATCTAAGCGTATGTAATCCAAAATTTTATATATAGATACACATATAGGTAGGTAATCAGACAAATGACAGATTTTTACCTCTTTGAAGCGCTGCAGGCCACAAACCACATAATATTGTATTTTACAAGTATAAACATCAGTCGAGAGCTACAGGTTGGCGATTGGTATGCTAATAACTAATGAATGGTTTTGAATGAATGATTCATTCGATAATTGGTACTATTCAATAACTAATCATTCGATGGCACAAATAATTCGATACTACCCATCCCTACCATAAACTATGAGGTTATCGGACTGAGTTGAGTTTTAAAGAAGTGGAGCGAGACCCGTTTCTGTTATGCAGGCATCGTCCGGGACCACCTGCGCCTAACTTCGGTGGTCACATGAGGAAGAGATAATCTGCAGAAAGGTTGCCAACCTTGTTCAAAAGGCAATGCAAGTTAGTATTCATAGGAAGCTGAGCAAATCTATCATTTACTTGTGAATTATTGCTGGGATATAGTGGCGCATTTTGCAGAAGTGAAGTTAAAAAAGAAAATGTCTATGACTTTGAACAAATAAAGTGGAGATCTGTACTACCGACAAGCCATATTTAATTATCAAGTCTAAATTAGACAATAAGATTAAAGAATTATAATTTATGCATGATCTACCTGATATATGAGTGAATTGTATCTAAAATAAATTAAGCTGAACTAGTTAGAAAACGTACAGCGGATAATTTATGAGCACAAAAAACATATGTCACAATAAAAGAAATTATGTTTATACCTCTGCAATAGTGTAATTTTTATGAAAGCTAAACAGATCATTACATAAATAAATATATTCTAAGTGGGCTTACAAATAAAAGTTAATATCACTTTATTATAAAAGTGTATTAGTTAGGCTTTTAACATATATTTACTAATATTAACACCACTCGTACACTTACTCCAATTTTTTATGTTCAATGGAAACAACTTATTTGACACACTTCGAATATTATTTATTTTACTGGCAGCAGTGACATTCAAATTCTGTCATATTGTACTCGGTGTTGATATATCATTTATGTTTGCATTTTCGATGGGGTGAATTGTATTTACTTTGTTCTCAACAAAGATTTTGAGGTAATGTTTTGCAATACTGTTTTTTTAATATGAACAACGCTTTAGACTAGTCCCGACAATTACTAATTTACTTAAAATTTACTAGGAGATACTTATTTATTAAAAAAGAAGTTCAAATACAATATAATTTAAACTGCTGGTAACTAACTGCAAACTTATTTGAAACTTGTGAGTCACCCGAACTACGCTTCGGTTCGCTAAATTAAGAGTGATTCATTAATATAAATTTTAAAAAAGTATGCTTCGGCCGGGAATTGAACCCGGGCCGCCCGCGTGGTAGGTGGGCATTCTACCGCCAGACCATTATGCTTGGTTGAATGAACAGCTGCTGTAATAGCATATGAACATAGTGAATCACCCGAGGCAACAGCTGCATAGCACAGCCCACGCCCATAGACGCGATTTAAAATTTTTCCCACATTTTTTGAAAATAAAACCTACGATCTAAGTCTAAAAATTAGCAAAATTTTAAGCCATCATACAACGTAATCGGACCAGTATCTTCGGAGGAGATAGCGAACAAACGTACACGCAAACATACAAAGAGAGCACCAATTTTATGTTATACTAGTGAGTCACCCGAACTACGCTTCGGTTTGCTAAATTAAGAGAGATTCATTAATATAAATTTTTAAAAAAGTATGCTTCGGCCGGGAATCGAACCCGGGCCGCCCGCGTGGTAGACGGGCATTCTACTACCAGACCAATTCTGCTTGGTTGAATGAACAGCTGCTGTAATAGCATATGAACATAGTGAATCACCCGAGGCAACAGCTGCCGCAGCACAGCCCACGCCCATAGATGCAATTTAATCAAATTAAAACTTTTTCGCACTTTTTTTTTAATAAAAACCGGCCTACTATCTAAGTCTAAATATTAGCAAAATTTTAAGCTATCATACAACGTAATCGGGCCAGTGTCTTCGGAGGAGATAGCGAACAAACATACATGCAAACATACACGCAAACAAACACGCAAACAAACACGCAAACATACAAAGAGAGCACCAATTTTATGTTATATGAAGATACATGCAGATGTTAGACGTTAGAAGGGTAGGTAATATATCGCGCCCTACCTAAAACTACAATGGAAAATCATTTCGCTGTGTAAAATTTGCCCTGACGTGGAACTTAATAAGTCAAGAAAACAATAAATTGCCTACTCTTTGTGGAATAATTGATATAAAAATTGTTCAAACAAAAAATGCGGTTGGATTCGTTTCGATTAAAACATTTCGAGGTATTCTAATGGTATCAGATACATAATTTTCTTCAAAACCCTAAAGGCTCGTGATGATAATTTAGATTTTGTTTAATTAATGAGTAGATAAAGACATTGCTCCATATGCTCGCCTTGTGTTTAAATTCAAGCAGTTTAGTTAATCACGGCTTTAATTAGGGGGTGAGAATAAATACATCGACATTACATGTTTGTGTAAAATACAACTGCTCTGAAATTATGCTGACAGTACAAATCTGCCTTGTAGTAGGAAAGCTGTATATTTTCTTTCGCTTTAGAACAGAAGTACTATGTGATTTTAAGTACAAGTTATGCCGGTTATTAAAAAACATTCCTGGCTGACAGATTATGGAGCAGGGTCATAAATAATAATAATAGTTGGGTACTATTTTAGAATTTGTTTATCTTTAGTAATTTTCTATTCAACTAATAAAACTATGACGGACACAATGCCAAACTATAGACTGTTACGTGTAAAAAGCCTGTTTTAGTTGTGTTCGTTATTTGTGTGACCGGTTCTTCAGTCGCCGTCCGCAGTATGCAAATTTAGTGGTTATCTGCTATACCGGCAAACATTCGCTGGGCTTTCTGACAGTCTTCGTGCAATTTGGTTATGCATTGCAATTCTTATTTTCTAGTACAGTCGTGTTTTGTTGCCTATATAACATGGTGGGTGTTTAATTCAATTTTGTTTTAGCAGCGTTTTGTATTTTGCTGATTGCATACGGTGTTTCTAACTTTTCTGAAAGGATCTAAAATTCCCCGATACAGCCCGTCCTTGGAGGTGTGAATTTCTTCCGTCCTATGAGCCTCATTTGATCTTGATTCACATCGTCTGAGTTATTTACTTTACAGCGGTATTTCGCTTGCGACCTAGTGATTTCTGCAAGCACCTTCAACCTTCTGCCGGAATAGCTGTGAGAGCCCGCGTGGGGGCTATATAACCATCCGCTGCAGAAGCTTGGCCTTTCATATGAGTACTTACGATCTAGTAAATTGCGTCGCCGCAGCCCCATAAGAGTTGTGAAATTATACCTTCTTGACGTAGCGTTTTGACTTTCGTGCGGTACTATTCAAATCGATGCACCTGGTTGGTTTCCTTTAGGATTCAATCAATTCTAAATTGGTCTAATAATTTTCGCCTACGAGCATTTAAGAATAAACTGATTGTAATTTATACCTATGTGTTTAGCCTTTAATTGTTCATTGTTGTACGATTAATTACTAGAATAAAATGCTACTTGGCGGTGAACCTCTTTACTATGCTCTTAGAATCTGTTGTGCTGGCTGTTCTATGCACCGTTTGCTAAATAAATTTGATGCACTGCTTATGAAACTAATTGTGTGACTTCATTACTGCTACTTTTTCTATTTCAGATGTTGTACGATTGCCTGTTGAGATTTATTTGAGTACTTATCTGAGTATATTAGTTATAAGTAAAGACGCTCATAATGTTTGGTAATAACATATTGTAAGAAACTGCACACCGTTCTCACTCAATCTAGCTGGCGGGTCCTTAAGTATATGCTCGTAACGTTGAGATATTTGAAGATTTAGGGAAATAATAGCTAACAACACACTGAATGAATATAATACATTTAATAAAAACTAAATTCAGAGATGCTGGTAATATGCCACCAGCGCCAACATTATATTCAAGCGAATTAAAAATCAAATTAACTGTTTAGCTTCGGATCATTACCAGACAAATAACACCAAGTTCGTTATATTCAAGGAAAATTACATAAGGAGACTGTATACAAGCACAAAGAATCGACTAAATGGAGTAAGAAAAGCTAATTGGTCAAGCATTGCTAAAAAATGGTTCGCGTTGCCTGTTGCACAACGAAGCGTTCCCGAACGAACGCAATCACAGGATATGTACTACCAGATGGTGTGGTTTCTCCAAGCGTGAAATTCGTAGCCCAACAGCTGGAGGAATGTAAAAAGTTGCAAAATAAACATTAAAAACGTAAATGAGAAAACATTCAACGGGAATTGTTTTGAAGATGAGATGTTCGTTTCCTACAATTTTTAACATTCTTGTTTTAAATCAAAGCTATTAACAATTTGTTATTGTATATTCTTACTTTCATTTCAACGAAATATTTGTTGCAAATTAAGAGATAACTTTTAGGATTTTGATATGTGCTTCGGTTTCGTAGTTACCTTTGGAGACATCGCATAATAAACGTCGGTGATCTGATTTTTAACTAATCTATGTTTTTCGAAGCTTGCAAATATTGATATATGGGATGAAGCACCAATATTGGCTTACCGTCCACAATATTGGTAGAAAAAACATTGTTTATGAAATTCACTAGAAAACATTTATCTCCAGGGATGTTACTATTGATGAAGCGCTATTCTTGTGTCCAATAATAAGCGTGTAATGAATCTGTATCAAAACCATTACAATAAGTGCTAGCGTGAACGACTTACGTAGGTACTGAAGATGAAGCGAAAGCTCCTCAATATTCCAAAGAATCTATAAATTGTTTAGAACTAAGAGGGGGTTGTCTCCACATATTTGTAATTGAAAATTGTAACCAATATGAATCTTTAAGGTTATTCAAATGTTTACCAATAACGACTAAATTAAGTTATTCGTTGTAACATGTCGAACGATTGTTTAAAATTACAAATAATTACTGGTCAAAACAAGAAACACGCAGTTTTATTTTGTCGCATTGACTTAGTTCCTTTTTTCAAGTTTTGGTTTTCTTTTAAATAAAGACAATCTCCTATTCGTCTTGCATTCAGAATAGCAATTACAAATTACAATTTTGGTTTATAGTACCTGCAACCCGTTTTCTGTCACACTCAATTGTAAGTGGCAATGCCACGAGTACGTTCGTTTGAATATGTAAAAAGTCAAGTAAGAGCGAGAGGTTGTGGATATCTTCTGATATACTTTTTTAAATGAACTTAATATGCTACCGTGCTGTCACGCTTCTGTCTTCTCAATTTTGTTGCGATTTAGCTATTTTTTGTTTTCGTTGCGGTCCTCTAAACGCTGGTATCGATACGCACGAGGAAATCCGTTTATTTCCGTGAAGGAATTAGTGTTTCACGTGGCTGACGGGCTGCGATGGGCCATTAATAATTTCAGGTTGTAGATTGCGTTATAGCACGCTGTTAAAATCCGTTGTCTTGTGCGTCAGCGTGACGTCACTAGCGAGGTTAGAGAGTAGCGCTCATAAGTGCATCTACACTGACTTTTTTCTTGTAATTTGGCCCACGGTTGACGCTGCGCTGTTAAAGTTAATAGACGTTTTGCTGTTTTAAGTGTTTTTTACTTGGCGTAAAATGTATTGTGTGGAAAATAGCTTTTCAGGCCGTTTTTAGGAATCAAGGTAAATTTCCACACAGGTAGACCCGTTTTCGAAGCCAGGAAAACTTATTCTTTTGAAAGGCTTTTCACTTTACCTTCAACTCTAAGTTTTATGCGTATGCTGGTTCTGATAAGCACTCAACAATTTTTTTGTACCCCTCTGGCACAACCCTATTTTTGTGTTTATCACTCTTTCCTGATTTGAGTTCTCGAACCTTATTTTAGCTTATGGCAGTGTCTTAAATTTGTTTTATATCTTAACACCCTCAAAAATATTTCCATCCGTATAAAGGACCATATGGTTTCTTTTGTTTTATATACATGTAATAATAATAGTTACAGTATTAGGTCCTGTAAGTTTTGAATTTAAATCTGCTGTGACAGCTAATCGGTTGCGAAGCGATCGATGAGCATAGCACTAATTATATAGTTGTGTAAAAATAAAAAAAAACAATTGTGACTCGACTAACTGTGATAAATAATAATAATGGATGTAAGTATCTATTACAAATATTTGCGCTACAAATATTTTTACTCTAACGTCTCGCTTTTGAGCTCGATGAAATGAGCCAGAAACATAACAATTTCTCAACACGGTCACTTCCTGTTTTCCACTATGGAGCAATCTTCAATTACGGTTTAGTTTTTATTTTCGTTTCGGGCAGATAACGCTCGTAAGCTGGAGGCGGTGCAATAGGTTGCCACTTGCCACGTCCCCAGAGCCGTGTTAACGGCGGGAATCGTGATGAAATCTGTATATCTGGACTACAGCAAACCCAACTTTCCTCAGACTCGAACGCAATCACAATCACAGTTGTCTTCGTGATCAATAAAAGCTCCTCGAAAGGAAACTAGGAAACTAGTTCGCCCAGAACTATCGCGCGCTGCTTGAATATATTTTTATTTCGCTCTCGAATCTGAAAAGCAATTAAAACTTGTTCGATTCCGGTTTGTTCGTCCCTTGTGTGCGTCTCCATTGAACTTGTTAATTGAAAGCTGTGAAGAATGGGGCTTTAGTATCAACAGTAGGAATTGCAACACCAAATCTGGACCAGTCGCTACCTGCATTTTATTGCATATTGCATACCATTGCATCAAGCCCTGGAACTGGTAAGAGGAGTATTGGAGAAAACTGCAAAATGTATAGTTTAACTGCGTTAGTCGCTTGAACTAAAATGTGTGTCATGGTATCGATTGCTGTACAATAATCAACGATCGATTTTGTCATTTTTTTTTAAAGCTGTACATGTAACCAACACTTTCTAATTGTAACGTAAAATCAAACAAGGTCGGAATCAGACATGAGCTTCTCTTCATATTTTAAAAAACGCGTTCCAGTGCGGACTTGGTTACTAAGTTGCACACTTTCAAAATTCTTGTTCTCAACTCGTTTAGACGTTGTACGTGCATATTAAAAATTCTGATTTTTATGTAAATGTGGAGAGAGAAAGTAATCAAGCAGAGTAAATCACACGATCTGGAGGGCTAAAGGTCGTTAGAACAAACTTAACTTAAAATGGCATTTAAAAAAATTATATGTGGTCTGGCGTTGTTCTGCAGAAGTTCGTCATCTTGTGGCTCATTCATAAAACTCCATAATTCTGATAGTTTTCACTATTAACTATACCTTGTATCAATATTGTGATAATCTTCAAATTACTATAAAGTCTGTTGCAGTTCAAATCCGAAAATGTTCATAGTTTTTCTACACTATTGGTTTAATTAAAAACCCTTACAGTTCTCTAAAGTAGGGAATAATATTATCGGATGCTGCAACGTTTGGAATTTGTGATTAAACTCCAATGCACATTTTCTATTAGAGTACCCCCAATTTCCGTTTCCACGACATTCGCTAGCGGAAATAGTATTCAATCAGAAATATTGTATGCCCCTGAGTAAAGATTTCTGCTTAAAATAATTTAGAATTATGATCATTTGAAATTTTTTGCATATGTTTGAGTATCTGAAATTTAAAAAATAATTAATTTTCATATACGTCAGAGAACCATGGCATTTCGTAACGCAGTGGGTAATGTTAAAGTGTCACTATTTTGTAGTCAGTTACCAAAATCAGAGAGAGAGTACTTTATCTGCCGCTGTGAGCGGAAAAAGAGTAACTTTATCTGCCGTTGGTGAACCAATCAAATCCTCTTACTTTGACGAACATTCTTGTTCTATTTTGTCAATAATTAATAAAAGTATTTTAGAGCATGCTGGGTGTAATAACTGACAGTTTCAACAAAAATAAATTACAACACGAAATCGTACCTTATTCAGTAGGTAAAATACCCGTTAGCTTCGGAATATAATATAACGGTAGAATAGTCGTAGTTAAAATACAAAATAGAGGACTAATCTTTGAAATACTACAATATTAATGAATGGGCGCCAGGTTCTATAACGTGACCTAAAAACCTCGATACAGCCACTTGAGGTAATCGCGCTGATTGCTCAATAAGACACAAAGCGTCAAGAAAACACAACTGTGTATTTAATAATAACGTTTACATTTAATAGGTATATATATCTCATAAAAATAATAAATCAAGTGCGCAAATAATGCAACTAATTACAAAGTAATTTGACAAATTAAAAATGCAAAACGAACTCGTAATAGTGAAATGACGATTATTTTGTACAGTATGCGAAAATTATGAAATAACCATTTCCAATGCAATACTCATTAAACGTCTGCCATCAGAATAATCATTTGTATCATATTACAAACTTGTTAGGAAACATTTGTTTAAAACAGGTGAAATTTTCAACCATTTGCGTTATTCTGTCGGCACAGACGTTACCACAATTTTTACCTCAAAAAACGTTAAGTATTAAGTAATGACTTGTTACGTGCTAAAAGCATTTTGGCACTATACTAGTAGTTTACGTATATAATTAGAGAATAAAAGATCAAGCGGGATTAATGCGATAAAAGCTCATAACAATTAATATCAGATTGGCAATGGTCGTTAAATAAACAACGGTTTTTGTTTTGAAAAAAAAAAACGTGTGGCAGCATTTGAACGTGCAAGAGGTTTCGTGGGTTATTTGGTGATAATTTCGCCATTTGAAATGGTTTGGTTATAGTAGGAAATATTACTGGGCAACCGTCCTGGTAGGAGATTTTAGAAGCGAGTATCACTTTTCCGACCAACATAGATTCGAGCTTAGAAGCGATTTAGAAAACCACGATTAACGTTTGCATAGTTATTGCCTGTTAACAGGCTACGTATAGTTACTTTTGTGTCTGCCTCATTTTATCTTGAAATTCGAATTATAGCAACTAGTATTGGGCGGGAAAACCTACAGAAAGTTTAGTCTGCTGAGAGTCATGAGGCAGTTTTGGGGCCTTCTTGCTGCATGTGACAGCTGACGATTTGGGGCTGTCAAGCTGACATTTTTCCTGTCTAGTAACGACCATTGCCAATCTGATATTAATTTTTATGAGCTTTTATCGCATTAATCCCATTTGATCTTTTATTCTCTAATTATATAACGTAAACTACTAGTATAGTGCCAAAATGCGTTTAGCACGTAACAAACTACCCCCTTACCAGAAAGGAAAAATTTCAACAAAATTTTTAACTAAAGAATAATTTTATCCTAAAAGGATACATACATATACCACCAGAGAGTCAATAAACCGTCTGTCATAAGACGTCCCTAACACTCAATCTTTAACAACCCAAAACCCACACCACAAATGAGCAACTACACTGTAAAGACGGTAATGACCCCAGGAGGAACCCAAGATCAGACCAACCTCACGACAAGGATCGAGAATGTTCGTTGCTGCTGGGTGTTAATGCTGCGCCGGTGAACAATCTCGTAACAACCCATCGCGAAGAAGTTCCCATCCCACGAGCCCCCCAAAATTACCCCAAATCCTTACAGTGTACCCCCCCCCCCCCCTGACAACGTCCAATACCCCCGAGGCGGAAGCATACCTCCACACAGCTTCAGGCACTGTCAGGCCAAAATAGTAATACCAAAACGAAGAATAGTGTAAGATTACACAATACATATCCCTGAGGGACATACCTAAACCCAAAAAAAAATTAACTAAGAAGTCGTACTTCTTTAACAGTTATCCTCGCCAACCTTAATTTCCACAATGGAAAGAAGGATAGCACAACGCTCTCCAAATACAACAAAGGGAAAAAGAGATATTAATATTTCCCAACAGGGAAC